>KZ505722.1:180008-315340 GCA_002844005.1 Limosa lapponica baueri
TAACCCCCACCCCCCCAAAAAAAAATGTGTGAAGCATGTATTTATTTATTTTCAAACTGCTTTGCATGGTTGAAAGGCTGTAAACAGAAAGGAGAATATAGAAATGTATTCTCTTTAAATTATCTGTGATCATACAAGATGGCTAGCCTGGAGTGATGGTCCACTGATCCATAATACAATCTCACTTATTTTAAAGAGAATGTGAAATGGGGCAACATTAAGAAAGATTATAAAAATGAAATCTCTCTTTTTTTTTCATTCCCCCCCCCCCAGCTTTATTGTTAGAATGACTTCTACAGCTTGCAAGAGAGAGGGCAAAAGGAGCTGGAAGTAGTTCTCTAAGGCTGGTTTAAAACACACTGAATAATCTCAATTTTTGTCAGTAATGTCAAATTTTGGACCAGGCCTTAAATTCATGCAGCTGTCAGAAGATAAAAAACTCAAAGTGACTTCTTGATCAAATTTTGGCAAAATCAGTTGTTTCTTTAGTTTGTATTTTATTTTTTTAAGTATTTTGAGGAAGGGACGGGGATAAAGGGAAAAACCCACACCAAACGTGTATTTTCTCTGAGGTCTCACTTCCATGGTGAACTTAAAATGAAAATACCATTACTGGTTCTGAAACAGACTTTGGCAGAGTCTGTGAGTGATGTGACATGACTCCAATGGTAAATTTCTACCATGTTGGAATGTAGGGATTGGATTTCATTTCCAAATAAAATTAATAATAGTAAAACTTGTGTGCCATTGAACTGTCCTGGTTTGCTGTGTTTCTCTTCAGCTCTTTATTCCCTCCCCCTTTCCCTGCAGTCCACCGTTACCTTCTTTTTTTTTACTTGTGTATGTCATTAGGTATCACCTTGTAATAGTAAGCATAATGCCTTGGGTTGCTGCACTTCATAGCCCTGACCTAGTAGAGGCTCTCCCTTCTTTCCTCCAAGGGATTTCTGCATTTAGCTTTTGACAGTATCATGATAAACTATTTCTATGGATTGCCTTTGGCCATCCTTCACTGTCTTGTCCCAGGAGACACAGAAATCCAGGAGTCTTACAGATCTTTTTTTTGTCTTTAATACTGAGGAGGATGGTCCAAGGTTTTTTCTTTGCAGCCTCTTTGTCAAGTTCATTTCCAACAAAACCAGGAAATAAGCTGGTCAAAATCTGTTGAAGTTTTTTACTTTAGAGACTCATGTCAAATTTTTTCAAATCAAAGTATATCCACCCAGATGCCATCTGATAGACACGTTGGAAACAGATAGATAAATAGGTAAGATAGGAAGACTGATCTGTAACATTTTCTTATATTTGAAACAATAAAAAGTATATTTTTCTGACCACACTTTGTGACCAAAGTAAACTATGACAAATTGCATTGCATGTTGCATCTCATTTTAAGCAAAAAGTCTGCAGGGAAGACAAAATTCTATGTATAAGTTGCTGGTTGCTCGTCTTAACGTACATGGTGAAAATGGTTGCACAAATATAGATAATTCAGCCAACAACTAATTGCATCTGATGAAATCCAGGTAAATGAGATGGCTAAATCATAACTGACATAGGAATCTGGCAGTCATTAAACACTGCTATGCATTGGTTCTTTGGGTGTTGTTTTTTTTTTTATATATGCAAAATGCAAGGGAAACATAGAATGAAAAGCAAAGCAACATACATAAGGAAAAAAAAAGTTAATTTACAATTGACCTATCTACTTACCGTGGTGGGAACGGAAGGTATAAGTAGAACCTTGTGAATAGTATATAAATGACCCATGCAAGTTGTTTCTTTAACAGATTCTAAGTAAAATCATTATGGTCCTTTTCATTTTCATAGCCAGCTTGTAAAATAAAGGAATTTTTTCCATCTCTGCTTCTGTCACTGAACTTTTACCTTTCTAGAAAAAAATCCACACACTTCTATCAGACATATTCTAGCTGCACTATATAGAACACTACCTCAGTGGAAGTCACACAGCATTCATTAAGTTGCCCCTTATGTGTTCATCACTCTTCTTTTATTCTAAGTGGAGAAGGCTAGAAGGCAGACTATCAATCTACTCTAGAAAAAGCATCACTTTCTGATTGAAAGGCCATCTGCCCCATCTCCCAAGGGGCCTCAAGAGCTCACTCATTCTAATTTTCTACTGATTATAAAAACAGATTCATTTGTAATTTCTTATCCACAGGTTCAGCAAGCTAAAATCATTCTTTCACTTTTGTCTGTGTCAAGTCCATTTCTGTAACTTTTTATATTTTCAAGGGGATGATTACAATTATGGAAGAGTCCCTCTATATGATCTAAGAGGATCCAGTTTTCTTTCAGCTTTAGAATTATGAGAATTTATAAAAAACTGGATAGGAGAAAGTTATTTCAAAACAATTAGCCTGGTCAAATTTTCTCAATATTATTTAAAGAGATAACATGAAAAAATTGCTACAATGTACTATATAGACCTCAGGGCTCATAGCATAGTTCTTACAGCTTTACAGCTGCTTGATTTCCATGCAGCACTTTATGTAAGACTAGCAAACTTTGTTCTACAATGTTTTAAAAAACCTTGAGCTCTGTCTGACAACTGTTGTTAAACCTCTTTCAATTCCAGTATAAGCTAATTATGTGTAATAGGATACAAAAGAGGATGTAGATTTTCTATTGAAATTTATTGATTTTTGCTTTTTCTGGATTAATCCCTTGATTATGATAAAGAGGTGCTGCTATTTTGTGAAGCTTTTTCTAATCCTTCCTGTTTATTTATTTTAGAACATTTTGTTGTAAAAGGGATAGCTGAAAAGGAAAATTGGTTTCAGTTACTCAAAGAAGAAGGTATAAAGACATTGCCCTGACCATCAAGGTCAAGAATCAGCGGCTACATGATTATACCTCTACACTCAGAAATAAATGAGCAAAAGTCTTTGCATGTTGCTGTGCCGTAAGATCCCCTTTCCAGGGGCTATTACTAGAGGGCAGAAAAGGATGTCACTACTGTACAGACTGATCACCTGAAAGGAAAGCGAAAAAAACCCACCCTAAACCCAGGCAGAACGACTAGGCAGATGGTATCTGTTTTGAATCCCAATAAATTGGCAGTAAGCTTTCAGGTCTTTGAGAGGATTTTGAGGCAGTGAAAATATCTTGTGAAACCATTTGTCTTGCTCTTCAGCAGTGCAAAGCACCCACGTCACAGATTTGTGGACTGAGGGGGATAGGAAGGTTGTCACAGCAGTCAACAGCTCTTCATCAGTTTTGAAACACAAGGCACCAGCTTCATTTTGTTTAGTCCTAAACTTTTTCTTAGGATCTAGTAAAAGAGAGCTTATGCCACTTCAATAATCTCTTTATAAAAAGGAACCATTGCCATTTAGACTTAGGGGAAGCGTTGTTAGAAGGAACAAGGATCTCTGATGAGATCTACTGAACCAGTGAAAGGTTCAGGATCCATCCAGGTAACCATGGCCTGCTGGGCAATGAAGCTGGTGAGGGGTCTGGAGAGTAAGTCTTATGAGGAAACATGGAGGGAGCTGGCATTGTTTAGCCTAGAGAAAAGGAGGCTGAGGGGAGATCTTATCGTTCTCTACAACTCCCTGAAAGATGTTGTAGAGAGGCAAGGATTGGTCTCCTCCCAAGTTACAGCCGATAGGACAAGAGGAAATGGCCTCAAGTTGCGCCAGGAGAGGTTCAGATTGGATATTAGGAAAAATTTTTACTCTGACAGGGTCATTAAGCATTGGAATGGGCTGCCCAGGGAACTGGTTGAGGCACCATCCCTGCAGGATTGAAAAGACGGGTTGACATAGTGCTTAGTGACATGGTCTAGTGATGGGTTGTCTTGGTGGTTTTTTTTTGTTGTTGTTGTTGCTGTTGTTGATTGTTTTTGGTTTTTTTTATCAGAGTTAGGTTGATGGTTGGACTAGATGATCTTAAAGATCCCGTCCAACCTAGACAATTCTATGATTCTATGATAGCAGGGATGTGCTTTAATGAGGGGCGCATGCTGTGTGGAAGCAGAAGTGCACCACTGAAAGATATGAGGCTACTTACTGCATTGATGCTGTGAAGAATATTCGGTTGGTAGTACCAATAGATTTTTTCTTAATTTTATTCCCATATTATAGCAGAACTGGGAAAGGTACTAGAATTATTTAATGAATGGGATACTGAAGTAACCTGTGTAGTGAGAAAACCCATCTCCGGAATGGCACCAGGATTGCGAATTTAGGGTGAATTTAATTCAGCTAGGAGTGGCTGTTAGGAAATTCCACTTGGTCGCAATTCTCAAGACCTCGAACAGCCCCTGGGGAACGACGTATATCAGCTTTGTATGTACTATATTCGTTCAGCCTGTGAGAGACTGCTGACCATTTTGTATAAAGAAAACAGCTGCATGCAAAGGCAGCAGCACATGGGAAGGTTTTTCTGGATAACTTCTTCTTCTTCATATTATCATTATTATTATTATTAAATTAAGAAATTGTAGTCTACTAGTTCTTTGCTTTTGACTCAGACAGAGCCTTCCTAAGTTCATGATTAATTTTCTCTTTAGTTACTTCTGCTTACTGGTGGTGATAAATTTCATTTGAAATCAACCACAGGCTTATTTAGTTAAACACACCACACATACGATGTCCTAGGCGGAGTAGTTACGAAGAAGAGTCAGGAATATACCCCCAGGATAAACTGAACTTTTACTTGCATCAAAAAATGATCTTCCTTTCTGTGCCTCAGGCAAAAAAGAATGCTAAGAAGTTAACCTATTCTTTTGGTAGGGTTAGAGAAGGCAATGAAATCCTCCCCAAAGAGAATGAAGCAGCTTGAGTGTGTAATAGTTTATTGGTGACTTTTAGTGAGTCCAAACAAAATGAGTTGGGGAGAGGACAGTTTTCAGGAATTGACTCATCCATTTTATTTTTGAAGCACATACATGGTTGACAGCATTCTTTCAGCAGAGGGACAGAATTCTGCAAACTCAGAGACAAGCTGGATTTTCACTACAGGAACATTTTTGGATTTATTTTGTGCATTTGCTCAACATGATTTGCCTTAACCACTGTTGAACAAAATAGGGCAATTACATACTTCCACTGTCATTGTTCTTGTATTTCCCTGGTCTTTGACTTGTTATTTGCTATTCAACATCGTCATGGACAGTCTTAGCATCCTCATGATTACTGGCCTATTGCTGGACTTATTGTCAGGGAGCAGCCAGAGCAAGTCTGCTGCACAAGGGAGGATGATCTGAGAGACAAGGGTTACCCCAGGCAGAGGCCGTGGCCTCAAGGAGGTAGGATGGGCAGAGCAGGGAGCTGGGAACAGGGTCGATTGACAGTCCCAGATAGGGCAGGGTGGAGAGTCAGGCTCAGAATCCACCCAGGAACAGAGACAGGACTGGAAGGAAGGCTATCTTCTATGTCAAGGGTCCATCCAGAAGATAGGACTGGAGACCTGCACACCTCCAGCAGTGCTCAGGACAGATCTGGGTGCCAGCCCCGAGCTGATACGGATCCCCTGTACCGGGGCAGATGGTGTGGGTGGGCTTGTAGGGAGGATGCCCAGTTGGGGCCTTTGAGTGCCCCCAGGACTCTGACACTTATGATATTAACCACCAGCAACTGCATAGTTGACTTACTAAACCCACATAATGCTTCATTAGACCAATACATAACACCAACTCTCTGAAGGGCTATTTTATAAACTCACAAACAAGCTTCAGCTCTTTTCTCAGACAATGATGTTTTTCCAAATCCATACTGGATAGTCTAATACTGCAAATATTTGAAAGATATGATAATTCATCTACATGCGAGAAAGCTCATTGAAAACAGTATCAGTGCTTCACTTTTCTGAGTCTTTTTCATTGCTGTACATGAGATTGGGCAGTCTCACAGAGGAGATGCAGTATTACCATTTTGAACAGTTATATCATGATTTTCCTTATAACTGATAATTTCATGGTGCTAATTTCTAGACTAAGGTGGATCCTTGAGACATTCAGACTTTTGCAGTCACCTAAACCAGGGTGGTTTAAGCAATTCTTGCTCAAAGCCCTTTGCTGTGCTCCTGCATGTACTTTTTGCTCAGCAGGTGTTACTGAGATGTATTCTTCAACCTCTGCAGTTGACAGCAAAAGATGTACTAGTACTGACCAGGGTCAATTTTTAGCTTCCTTTTTTATACTAGGCTGTAAACTGGTATCTATCAGGAGTTGCTGCCAGTCTAAGAAATCTCTTCCTGTTGAGGGAAAATGAGGAAAGAGATGGGCGGACAACTGGGGGAGGTAACAACTTTAACGAGCCCTGCTTGATCCCCCACTGCAAATGAGTCAATAATCACAGCTCTAATTTAAAGGAAAAAAAAAGTCTCTAACTTTCAAGAACACAAATCCTCAAACTGGAAAAGAAGCCAAAAAACCAACAAACCCATCAACCAACCAATACAAAGTAAGTGAATAAGATAATTACTGTAAAAAAGAAATTCCTAATCAATATGGTTTTAGATTTCCACATCATGCTGCAGATTGCCATCATGATTTCCACTAGAAATGCAGGTTTTGAATCTCATGATTTTCAGCTGTGTGACTGAGAAAGAATTTAAGCTAGCAGTTATTTTGCTTTTTTTTTCCCCCTTCTTTTTTTTTCTGTCCATATTCTAAACTGTCCAGAAATTCTGAATCATGTTTGTGCCGTGTGATATCTGAGCTAAGGAGTGCATTGTAGTACCTGTGCACTCTTCATTCTCCGTATCCTCAGAGCCTGGTCTACTGTCACTTATCTTATGTTCTCATTGAATCAATTTGACTTAGCTGGGTTTATTCTAGATTGGCAGGGTATAATACTAAGAAATTTATCATCTCCTGGGAAATCTGTCCTTGGAGACATGGGAGTAGATCCTTTGGGAATACCTCTTCTGTATTTGTGCTAAAAGAGAGGGCATGAAATTGCCTCCTATGGATTTGGTTACTATTACAAATCTGGAGGTCTGTACTTCTGAGATAAATGGACAAAAAATGTCTCCTGTTTTTGCAGGGAAAACTGTATTGGGTCAGCTGAGTCAGATCACACTGCACAAATTTTGATGTAATGAATCAAAGAATTGGTATAGCTAAAACCCTGCTACTTTTGGCCACGCCATTGTTTGACACTTTAGAGAAATGCACAAAAAATCCATAAACCACCTGGCCAATTGTTCAAGTTACGTATCTTGATTAAAAAAGTTATGGATGAAGAAGCAGAAGTCAGGGAAACTGATGATCTTTTTCTAGCTGAGTGCTCAGATAGACATCTTGTATTTAATAGTACATGAAGAACACCCTTTTGTTTCTCATTATTTTTCTAAATGCTTATATTTTATGAAGCATGTGCATACTAATCCGCAGACATGACTGGACTATTAAGACTCATTAAATGCATTGAGTTGTCTTTTTTCTTTCTGGTTCTTATCAGTCATTAATAATGCACAATGACTTGTCTCCCAATTTTTTCTCCTGTTTTCATCTATATTCCTCATATTTTATCTCGAACAAAGAGTAGTCTTGTGCCATGAAAGCTCATCAAAGTCATAATTACATTTCATTCGTCTGCATTGAACTGTCTGTCATCTGTTAGCTTTTTGAATGCTCTATATGTCTTTCTGCACTTGTCTGCATTCTTCCTCATTATTTACTCCTCCTCGTTCATCCATTACTGATTGCTAACTGCTTCTGCTTTCTACTTTTAGTATTTTAATTACCAGCTGTGTTTGTAACCTTCTAGCAGTTTCAACCCAGAAATATTGGTGATGCTTTTTTTCGACATTTAACAAGTGTTTATACTCTTACCACTAATGTTTATCTACAAGACCAATGTGCCCAAGCAAGGCAGGATAAATCTCAGGATTGGGGATCTGTTATATCCCTCTGCTGTCTACACACTTTTTCCTAGTCTATCTTTTATGCTCTGCACACTGTCCTTGACATGGCCTAATACTCAAAAGCACTACAGATACCTTGTTGCGAGTAATTTCTTTTGTGAGGTAAAATTGTCAGCTGATAATGACTATATTGGTGGCCAGAAGTAGGTAAGGTCTGTTATTGATGGTTTTCATTCATTAATGATGATATTATGCATCACGTATTATTTTTATGTAATTAAAGTATTTCCTTTATTTTTTCTTCTCATGTAACTGCTTATGCTTGTCTTTGAGATCTTTTTCCTCCTCCGTGCCTGTTTCATCATTCATTACATCTTTTATTTTAAAAAAGAGTACATATTATCAAGAAAATCTGACTTTTCATGTATATGCAATACCTGGCAAAGTTGGGTATCAAAACGTGATTTGCAACTTAGATGAAGAATCTAAATTTCAAAGACCTGCTTTGGAAGAAAGAAATGTCAAAAAACATGTATTATAGGCTGTACAGACACTGTATTCCTTATCTCTGTAAAATGGGACAAATGAGCATCATTTCCTTCACAAGGAAATCCTTCTTGTAAGTAGGTGAAGGTTATCAGACAGAAGGTTCCTGTAGAAGGATAAAATAGTATATACTTTATGGTTCAGATTCTTAACTGATGTGGACTGGTATAACTTAAATGGACTAAATGAAACTACAGTGCTTTATATGAAAGGAAAACATGAATGTGCATGGGTTTGTTTATCTGTTTTTGGTTTTAACAGAGATTCAGGCAGACCTAACTGTGGTATCATTACATCATGCAGGCTGGTTTCAGAGGCCTAGGAACTTTATTTACTTGAGTTCCAGTGAACAGAGCACCATTTAGTGCTTAGTAATTCTTTAGACTAGAAATAGTAACAGACCACAAGAAATATGCTGCTTAGTTTACTTTCATATCTCTCTGGATTTAATTTTTTTACTTTCACTAAAGCAGAACTTTTTGATAGTGTGTGCAAATTGTTAAATAGCATTAAAAAGAGCAGAAGCCATCATTAAAGTGAAAAATACCTCACCAGCCTTCTTAACTTTTCATGTACTGGTTAAATTTCAATTAATTTTGTAAATACCAGAAATACTTTATGTCTTTACATGGTCTGTACCATGAAATTAAGCAAAACAATCTTTAACAGGTGTTATATTTTTAAAGTAGCAATGTAGTCATCTAAGGGGTCTATGTAGCGTTGCTAGAGTACGCTTAATTTGATTTAAAAATGCTTGCATTAAGTTAGTAGTTTTAACTGAGAAAGAACATATAACTTAGAAAGATAGCCAAACTCTTGATAATCCAACATGATGGTTAATTGTCTTCAGTGCTAATTATATCTTTGAGTTCATCTCTCTTGAATTTTCAGTCATTGGTCCCTACTACTGATTATACATAATTTTCTTTATGCAATTACTTATAAATGATGATCAAATGACATATAAACCTTCCCTTCACAAGCAAAATGGATTCAGCTCCTTCGCTCTCTTAAGTAATGAAATATTTTTTCCACTTTTCCACTCTTTTGTTGGTTACCATTTCCTTGTCAACTACAACATCACCCACCCACACATCCCAGCTGCTACTGTCTTATTTTCCGGCCAAAACAGCAGAATGTATCACCTGTTATCAATACTGCCATTCATTCTAGAGGAACAATCAAGAAATAGGTTTTTATTCAAGGCTCCTGACAGCTATCCATGTTTGAAAGATTGAGGAATTTTATTTCTAGTCTATTTCCTGATCTTCATCAACATAGAGCATAACATGGCTCTGGAGAAACTTCTGAACTTCCACTAGAAACAGCTAGGCACACAACGGGAATGGAACAAGTTTGTGGTATTGCTGAGGTAGTCGGTGAAATACTCTTTTCCAACTGCAACAGTCAGAAGGATCTCCATTCACTTGGCCCTCAGGGCCACGGATAGGTCTTTACTTCCCATGTCCTCTGCTTCTCTGCTGCTCTGTTGCAAATTCTGTCAGTTTTTTGTGCAGCCATTTCACATCTTCCTTGTTTCTGCCATTTAATTTGCCTTGCTAGGTCCTATAGCATATTCAAGCCTTTTGAATGACTTTGCTGCCATCTAATCACCTTTGCTAGCTTTTAGTCTTTTCTACCAGTGGATTGACGGCTCCACTGCTGCCACTTGTGTAATTGAGGTTGTTATTTTATTCATCTATGCTGAGGTATGCTGTGGATTAACTCTTTCTCACTATTAGTTCTTAACTTCAATTTACTTATTGCTTCAAAGGATGTAACTCTTCTCATGCTGCCTGCTTTTCGCTTCTTGTACTACTTTTCCCTCCTTCTTTCCCCTACCCTTTAATTTCTTAAATTCCCCTTATCTTACCCCAGAATCTCAACCCCTAAATCACCAAGTGCAATGTAATAAACATGAATGACTCTGCTGTTATAACTTGCAAAAGAAAATGAAAAACGAAAATGCCCCAGTTAATCTCTGCTCCTGTATTTTATACAGCTATTTTCTCCCCTGCAGGACAGATAGCAAATGCTGTCAACTTTCTACGTTGCCTCAACTTGCCCATAGGCAAAGCCAATGCAAAGTAGAAGGTGAAATGACCATGCCCCATAGACATGCATATCTTCTAGAAATGACATATTCTTGCTTATATTCTTTTTTCCTTTTTCTTCCACACAAACGATATCTTCCATTGAAATTTTTTCCTCCTGTGTTACCACTAGTGCTTTGTTGTATCTAAACACAGCATATGGTATACCAGGGACCACCGCAGCCTTCATTCTCAGTTCTACTTAGCAATGGCAGGTGAAAGCGGAAACTCTGTTCCAGCTTACATAGCTGACAGCATCGTTTAGAGCTAGTGTCCGCTCGACTGGTTATTGCTACAGCCTCTCCATCTAACAGTAACTGCTCAAATTCAGTGTTTTCTGGCTCTCCTACTCCTGCCACACTACTGCCAGGGAAGTTTATGAGAGGAACCAGCCTGAGACAGCTGTAAGCTAAAGGTGTATTGAGCCAGAGTCAGAACCTGACTATATTCAGGACCTTGTGGCACAATTCCTGATCAAGTAGGGGGTCTCCTGCTCTGTGGAGTTGCCATTAAGAGTTGTCTTCATGAACCAAACTGGGGGGAAAGAACTTGTGACTGGAATAGGTCCAGCAGTGTTCTCGGCCACATATCCCAAATCCCTCCCATCTTCTGATGACGACGAGTCTATGCTGTGACTGGAACTAAATAGATACCTTTTTGGACATCCACCAGAGCACAAAAGCATTTTGGAAAAAGGACGTATGAGACCTGTTTTACATTTTGGGAATGCAGTGGCCATATTTTCGTCATGTGTCGAAGGAGGATTACAAGGGCCTTCCAAAATGAGGCAACCCTCGCTGTCTTCATCCAAATAGTTCGTCTGGCTTATATTGCATTTTCTACATGCCTGTGACCCCTCTCTCCTCATCAGCTCCTCCCTCCAGGGTGTAAGAGTAACACGATGGCTGGTGGCAGCACACTTGATTTGAAAGCTATTAACAAAATTAATCCCCTAAAGAAAAAGGTGTAGGGAAGAGTCTATCATTTACACTATTTGTGCAACCTTCAGTGGAATTGTGAGAGGAAGACTGAAAGGAAAATCAAAGATATGAAAACTAGAAAGCATGAAGAAGGGATGGAGGAAAGTTTGGAGCAGTGGATATCTAGAAAGCTGTTTCGTATTGATTTTGTTTTGCTGTATTGTTAATCAGTAGCCTACTTTTTTTTTTTTTCATTTGAATATACTTCTCAAATCATGAAACAACGGGACAATCACTTTTCGATGTTAAATGCAAATTAAGGTTGTTTGCTTTATTGGCTTTTGCAACATAATACTTTCATTAGTTCTTTCTAGCATAGGCAGGGATCTTCACCATACATATGTATAGCATCTAAATGCATGTATACACAAATAAATATATTTGTATAACCAGGGATCTGCCTATACCAGAACAATATTTAAGCCAAGTTTAACAATTATACAACTTATCTCTCCATATTATCCTAGTGTCTTTAGATTAAGCAAGTCTGCAACTTTCTAATAAAAGAACAGTCTCCCTTCCTCCCCTGCACAACCTGTACATCTGGGAGATGATTTTAGAAGTGCTAAGAGGAGAGATCACTTCCTGGCATGCGTCCTATTTCAGCTGAACATGGCAGCAGGCCCTTTTCTGTTGCTCACCTGGCGTTAGTGCTCTGCGAAGTGATCCCCTCGCCACAGGACTGTCTCTTGCTCAGGTTAGTGGAACTTGATGAATTATATATCAGCCCTTTACCAATTCCAAATCCAGCTGGACAGTGCTGAAAGGGCAGTGCCCTTTTTGAGCCAGTGTGAATCACAGAGCATCTGATTTGGTTGTCTTGCTCAGTGGTGAATCATTGAATGCTGGGTGGGGAAGGAGTCTCTTGGTATTGTCAGGGTGGAAAATCCCCCTCTACTATCTTCTCAGAAGACAATGATTAGCTGAAGGCAAACCCTCTCTGACTCCGGTCTTTCTAAAGAACCCATACAAGTCACAAGCCATTATGGCTAGCAATAAATGCCTTGCTGTGTTGAAACCTCAAAAACTTTGAGTTTTCTTGCAGTCTCTGAACTCTCAAGTCATAAAAATGACATCAACTTTATTGCCTGCTTGCTTTTCCCCCATGTTTTGTTTCAAACTTAAGAGCAGTAGTTAAAATCACAGCAATTGATATCATCCCTTGAAAGCCAGAAAAAGACTTACAAATGATGTTGCAAAGGTTTGATAACTTCTCAGAGATAGCCAAACCTGTGCTGTTTCCTCCACCCTCCCATTCTGGTTTTCTGTAAACTAGGCAGGAGTTATTCTCACTGATTTAATCCTCAGTTTCAGTTATACCTGTTAAAAAGTAGATGGTCAATGTTTTGTATCCTCCACATCTCAGAAAAGGGTTTACAACTGTGTGAGGTTTTAGATCGCATAAAAACATGCAAATGAGTGCAGCATGCCAGTATTTTTGGTCCTGGTAAAAGTTGAATTATGAATAGGTTGCTGCTGTGATCTCAGCAGATCCAGTGATTAATTGTGTACCTACTGGAAGTTTGTGCACATTTCTGGAGGTTTGTAGCAATATTCAGATTTAGCATTGTTTTTCATAGGTATGCTTGACTTGCAGCTGAAGAATAACTAGAATTTACAAAACTGTAAATTATATATGGGCAAACAGAGGAATGTCATTATGTGACTGGATATGTGTTTACATGATGTAGAATAATGGTTCCAGAGGAAGATTTCTGGCCTATTGGGTGAACAAAATGCATTTTTTAAAGCATTCTAATAATACCTTCATAGTATTAAGGGGGAAATGGGCTAATTACTACTAAGGACGTTTAAATTAGTTTCCTGTGTATATTTACCTGGGAGACTCATGCTGTTTGAAAGGAATTTTCAGCAATTATTATCTAACCTCCAAAATAATGTCCCCTTTAATTCTAATGGAAAAGATATAGGCTGGAAATTCATAAACAAGGCTTTATTTTCATTTAATTTGCTTACTTACTAAAGATTAAAAAAAAATTATGATACCTCACACTTAAAAAAAAAATGCAACGAACCCAAAGAGAATTTCCATTTTAATGGAAATTCAGTGAACCAGAGATCACAAAGATTTGTGAAATACATTTTTGATGGACAAAAATATTAAGAAGTGCATGACGAAAATGTACAGCTTGGCTGACACAAACACCTTTGACATGGTCATTCCAAAATGTGTTTTAACTGGAATAACCTATTTTCCTTGGTGGGAAATTATCATGAACCAGAAGAGGAAAAGTAGAGTTTATTCAGAATGATGTGCAATAACTCTAGTAGTTCTTTGCACAAGTGCTAAAGAGATATATGGGTATTCAAGACAAAATCCTTAATGAGACAGCTTGACACCCATTTTCTCTTCCAGGGGCTTCCTTTCCACTGTTACCACAGTACTGCTTTACTCTAGTTCAACACATTGCCGAAAGCAGGGTCAACTCATTGTCAGATGAAGTTGCCTAGGTCTTTATCCTATCAGACCTTGAAAATGTCCAAGGATGGAGACTGTACAACCTCTCTGGACAATCTATTTCATTTTGACTGCTCTTATGGGGAGAAAATTTTTCCATATATCATGTGAGCCACTGTTCTTCCAGTTTATGCTTCTTGTCTCTCTTTCTCCCACCACACATCACTGTGAAGACGCTAGTTCTGGGGCCCCCAACCTAATAATGACATGGAACTGTTAGAGCGGGCCCAGAGGAGGGCCATGAAGATGATCAGAGGGCTGGAGCACCTCTCCTATTCAAAGAGGCTGAGAAACTTGGGGTTGCACAGCCTGGAGAAGAGAAGGCTCCAGGGGGACCCGATAGCAGCCTTCCAGTACCTAAAGGGGGCCTATGGGAATGATGGGGAGGGACTCTATCAGGGAGTGTAGCAACAGGATGAGGGATAACGTTTTTAAACTGAAAGAAGGTAGATTCAGATTAGATATTAGGAAGAGATTCTTTGCTCTGAAGGTGGTGAGACACTGGCATAGGTTGCCTGGGGAAGTTGTGGATACCCCATCCCTCAAAGTGTTCAAGGTCAGGTTGAATGGAGCTTTGAGCAGCCTAGTCTAGTGGAAGGTGTCCCTGGAAATGGCGATTCTAAATGGGAATAAACCATTCCCTTGATTTCCTGAATGTGCTCTCCTACTATTCCTACAGCTAATGATGCAGTTGGCCCTTGCTGTTGCAGGTGCACACTGCTGGCTCATGCTCAGCTTCCTGTCCATGATGACCCCCAGGACCTTTTCAGCAGAACTGCCTGCAACCGGTCCATTCCCAGCATGTAGCCCTGCAAAAAGTCTGTTTCCCAAAATTCCCAAAATTCAAGTAGTTCATTGGGTATTTCTGGTTCTGAGACTCACAAAGCCTGTCTCCTAACTGTTCTTAAGTTTGACCAGCTGAAGTGATTTGAAATAAGGGTAAATTAATGGGCTGTATTATAAACCAGAAGATGTCTTTGTTTCACTGAAAATGTTATCTGAATCAAGACTGAAAGATTTCAGAACATTGGGCAGGCTTTCAACAAAGGGATTTCAAGAAAACCTCTGGTTCAGCAAATGTATAAAAGCAAGTATTTTGATTTTCATAGCTGTACAGTGTGGTGCTGGCAGGGTGAGCTTGGTGTATAATTATCATTTCTAAGAATGAATTCTATTAAAATTGAAATAAAAGATCTTTGTGAGGAAATACGAGCTCTAAAATGTGAGTGTTACATTCTATAGATTGTCATTATTTTGAAGCCTTAAAATAAATAAATGTTTCCAGAAGCAAACACAGGCTATTCAGATGCCAAACTCTTTTGTTTTCATAAGTGTCCCTTTGAATGCATTGAATCCAGCATTTAGCGCTTGGCATCTAATTAATTTGTTATCAAGGAGGAAGTCACGAAGCAATGCAATTCCCTATTCTCGTAAGTACCAGAATCTGTTTTTAAAACTGTGGAGGCAGAGAACTAATAATAACAGGTTTCTCAGCTTAAATACTATTTCCCTTCCAGCTCTACATCATACCTTAAAGAAACCCTCCCCCAAGCTCAGGGGGAAAAAAAAAAAGAAATCCCAAAAAAGCCCTCCTTAGCAAAATGTAACTCTTAGGACTTTTTTTTTTTTGTTAGCAAAGTAAATCACATTGTTCTTTTATTCTACTTTGAGAAATCTTTATCTCTACATTTTTAAGTTAATGGAGGTAATATTCTTGGGAAGATGAACCAAGGGGTTTGCATATTTTCTATAACTAAACTTCCAAGACACCAACTTATTTTAACTGGAATGATGAAAGGACAGTTCTGTTATTCACCTTTTCAAAGTGCAGAACAGACCTTGCTTTTACTGAGTAGGCTCATCAAATTTACATCACCATTTAATTAAATGTTTGTAGCAATAATTGACCTCAGGAGTAAGTCATCTGGTAATAAATAGATTCCAGCGTTTCTAAATAGTATTTTACTGACTCTGAGATGCTATTCATAGCCTGGTAGCTTTGCCACAAACCTCATTAGCAATTTACTTAAATGTATATTCCATTGTCAAATTGACAGTGAATCAGAATGAAGTTTAACAGTAGAGATTTCAGCACATGATCCAAACCAGAAAATAACATGCATTTCTCTGAAACTTTTCTTTTCAGGGACAGATCAAAACTGAGACAGGAAAAAACCCAGACAAACAACTCAAACCCTGATTTATTTAGTGTCTTCATGTTTTTCTCTTTTTTTGACCTGCTTAAATAATTGCTTAAAGAATTCCGTACATATCTTAGTTTGAGTTCAATAATGTTTCAAGTAAAAAGGCAGGAGCTTTTTATTAGTTTTGATGAAATACAGTGATAACCTCGAGAAACCAAAATGGACATACATTTAATGTCCTCCCTCCTCCAAACTATCGATTTATTACTCCACTTTTGTTTAAAACCTATGAGCTAAGTTCAGAGGTGATGCATAAAGTGTGTAATTTAGAGCCCTTTATGCTCAGTTAGACACCTTAAGACCTACTTACACTCACTTACTAGAGTATAAGTCAGTGAAATGGAGTGTAAATTGATGTGATTTACATGTGGAGGAGCTGGAAGAGTGAGAAGGTATTACCTATAGGAGGGAACAGACTTTTTATGAGTACTTTCTAATATTCAGCTGGTTTTCTTGCTACACCCCTGAGTAAACACATTTGCGTTTGCCTGCTTAAGCTCCTGTGCATTCAGTGAGACCTTCTGGGCCAAAGTTGCTGATGATATGTAAGAGGTGTGATAGAAGTTGTGTGCTGAGGAATGAGTATGAGGTTTTATAAGTAACTAAGTAGAAGCTCTGGTTCACATTATTCTTTGTAGGTAGCTGCAAACCCAGCAGTTTTTTAGTTACTTCTAATGACTGAAGATTTTCTCATCTAAGGTGCTTGCTCTGCCTTCTATCAGGAAAATTTTTACATCCAATGCATGTTGTGCCCTTGTGTCTTGTTTGACAGGCTGGCAGGTAAGAGGTAGGCTCCGTCATGTTTCTGTGGGATAAGAACATGTACCTGGCAGCTACCACGTTGCTGTAATTTCACACTCTTACCCTGTGGTAGGTTGCTCTTTTGCCAAGTGAGCTATGTAAAGCCTTGTCAGCTCCCAGAATTGCACCACTTGAAACATGTCTGTTGAAGCACAACCAGTGCAGAGGCAATTCCTGCAGGATAAAGAACCATAAATCTATTAATTTCTACTGCCTTAAAAAACTCTGCTGATAATATATCAATTTAATAATAATAATAAAAAAAAATCCTTACCAAAACACTTACCCTAAGTGTAGCTAAGTGTGATCGTGGTTTTACATAAGCGAGACTGAAGTTTAAAACGAATCTGAAGCATAATGAACATATGTGGGGAGAAAAGAGAAGGAAGAGGAGTAAAGGAGATATAAACTATCCTAGTTAAGACTCTGGGAAGACTTTGGCCTGGACTCCTCTTGAAAGTTTTGCAGCATATGTCAGATAAAGTGTGAAAAACAAAACAGAAAAATCTATCCAGCTTTTGCTATGCTGGCAAAACCAGACACATTTGTTCTGGCCAAAAAATGTTTCAGTAAGTGTAGTTCATTTTGCTCAAAGAACTAACATTGGCTTTTGCTTTTTTTCTTTTCTCTCTCTCTTTTTTTTTTTTAATGCTACATTTTTATAGAAAGCCTTTATGAACTCATTGTAGTGATGTAGTTGTCTATTTTAGCATACAAGATGATAAAGGCTTTCATATAGGTATGGTCTATATGTAAATTTTTTGCTAAGTATATTAGTGTAATATACAGGTACAGTTAAACTTTATATGCAGGGAGAGTTAAGCCTTCATACGAACTCTAATTTTCCTGTGTAAATGGTGGTTTCTAATGTTTTTAATTTTTCCCACAGCTAAACTGTAAACAGGTAGCTAAACCACAATATGAAAACCTACTCTGGGATTAAATTGGTATCTTAGTTTGCATTCAAATCTTGATTTATACTAAGAAGATTTTCCAGTGTGTCCAAAATATTTTTCTGTGTAGGACTGAATCCAACTAATGCCTTCTGAAACTGTAGTCAAGACAAGGCAAGTCGCTTTTTGTTACATATTAGAATGATCCTTTGTCTCAATATTAATTCAACCCACTTTCTGTATAACTCACTTTGTCTTGATTAGAGATTTTGAAGGTGCTAATTAGTTCCTGCTAGCAAATAAAATAAAAATTTTAATCCTTTTTTCTTTTCATTCTTTTCTGAATGAAATCTTAGAATCACTCTTGAATTTAGGCATACACTTTTACCAGATAGTAATTTTGGTACTAAAATTATGTACATTAGAGTCACCCACCTCATTTGTTAAGCATTTCTTTCAATAACAAAGACATGAAACCATCAAAGAATTTTATCTAATTGGTGGTCATACTTACAGTTCATTCTCAGATCATTGTTAAACTGTACCTCAAAAATAAACAAATGTTTAATCCTACTTATTTCTATTTTGAAATGGTAAACATTATATTTTGAAACAAATGTTTTCAAAGAAAAAAATAAAATCCAGACAAAATACAGCACTAATTCTGAGATGAGAAATAAAAAGGAGAGTTTGAGAGATCTTATAACTTAACTGACAACAGGGATTTATCACGTTGCTCTTTGTTGAAAAAGAAAGATGAAAGTACAAGAAGCTAAATTTAGAAGAAAGAGGAAATATGCCTGCTAGCTTACATAGAATATCCCCAAAGAGAATAATGAATATGAGGTCACTTGGAGAAACTGCTGATGTTCATGTGAGCAAATCTTCCTTTTAAGGGAAACTGACTCAGCAAAACAAAAAGTTATAGCAAATGCCAGTGAAACAATTTTCTATGAACCAGCAAGGCATTAGAAAGAGTTTGTATGCATATATGCAGCTGAGTAACCAGCATGCTGTCCCCACAGGAGCTCTTTCAAAGGATGTGATCAGCAGGACCACTTGGAACAGGGTGGGACCAGAGCCACCTGCAGGGTGGCCCTGGCTGACCTGGGAGCTCATCATAACATAGTCACATGCATGGAAGTGTTGATTTACCAGCATCACTCTGACATTTGAAAAGTCTGACTATGTCTGCGGTCTCATGCACAGATGTTTTGGAATTAACTAAAGGGAATATAATCTATGATATTTATGTGTCTCCAGTTACTGTACTATTTTGGTGTCAGCTGTAAAGCCAGGATAACAGCACTGGCCCAAGGAGATTCTTCTCTTGACATGATTTTGCTGAGTGTACAAGGAGAAACTTTTATATTCCCTTGTATTTCTGCATTTTTGCTTTTCATAGGATACGTGGGGACACCACGTTGTGCCCCTAAGATTCACAATTAACATTGCAAAAGACAGAACATAAATCAGGATGATGGACTTTTTGAATACAGCCACAGAAGACATAAATCCACCTTGGTACAGACTAAGAAAGGAATTCAGGAAGTGGATTCAGACTGTGAACTCTTGTAAGATGAAGCCCAAAAATACTTCATAAAGAATTTATTACCTAGATTCAGTCATTTTTCTTTTTTTTTCTCCTGTTTCATTTAATCAATTTTATTGGGAAATTTTGGGCTGAAATTATATTTAAATTGTAGGGTTGATTTTTTTTTTTTTCATTTCTGTTTGACAGACCTTGAGCAGTTACATTTGAGGATACCAGAATTCGTGAAAAAAAAAATTAAAAGCTATTTGCCAGCACCTTCATATCCCCACACTTTTAGTAAACCTCTTCAACATTCTTTTCACCAAATTCGTCACCACTGGTATCAGGCATGGGAAGAAATGTAAACCTGCATAGCTGCCTTTAAGCAGTTATCAGTGTTATGTAATTTAAAAACAACAAGATTTTGAGTGTATTAATTCATTTTCTGCTTTGTAAAAGCCTTAGTAGCCTATGCATGAGTAAATAAGACATTACCCTTATATGTAAGCGGTTCCTATGTATGTGTAAAACGATCAACATTACCCAAATTCATCCGCTTGTTCAAGCCAGGATTCTTTTTTATAAAGAGAAGGCATAGCTATTTATAGCTGTTCTTGCGTAGCTGCTTATTGACTATGATTGTGATTTGGGAACAGTTTTTAAAAGCTATATTGTCTTAAAAAGCAGATTGCTAGTGGGATTTTCAAAGATGCTTCAGCTTTCTAAGGTAGTTCTGCACATTTAAGAGTTGAAATATTTTATAAAATCTGTTCCCTGAGGTTTATATGTTGACATAGTCTCAATCTTTTATCTGTGCTTTTCTGTTTTGAAGGGCAGACTGGTGTGTAAAGTTTTTTTTTCATGGGATGAATATTTTTGCGGTGAAGAAAAATACACATTCAATAGTTTACAAAGCCACACTAAAGTCAAAGACCCACATTCTGCTATGATTGAATGATTGTATCTTCACTGAAGTAGAAAGAGGTGCTCCAGATTGTCAGAAGTGTGAAATGAGAACAGAATCTTTCCCTAACATGCATCATTGTGAATTTTAACACCATACATATGTCTAAAATCCAAAGAAATTCATATCTATATTTGGCTTTGGAAGCATATGACATTTGAGTGAGCAGTTTTTTCAACCAAGAAGAATTAAAAATAGTGGATAAAGGTATCTAATGCAGAGCAAAATCAGATACAAATGGCATATGAATCAGTGAACAACTCAGGCTACAATGTCTTTGATTGATTCATGGACAGTTTATGTCCTCTCGATCTTTATATTAAGCAGTTATTCCTTATTTTGTGATGCTACCTGCTTTGAAAGCAGCATATTCCCTGATCCTTGACAGGTCTCTGTTGGCTCAGGTTTTAGCTTCTGTGTTCATCAAGCAAATTCACATTTGCTATTACAGGATGAGAAAAAGCAATCCATAGCAGCAGTATTAATGTTACACCTCACCACCTGTACTTCAGCTTCAGCTGTAAAGGTAGTTATTGGTATTATTGAAAGAGAAGTGTATTGAAGTAATGACTTATGAAATGTCTAGACCAGAGTCTCAGCAAGACAGGAAGAGAAGTCTTTCTGAGGTCTGCTCTAATCAGTTGGGAGTGATCAACTGTCCCACACAAAGGGAGAGCTCATGAACATTTCTTGCAGTAGAAATACTCATTGAGATCTTTAATGGAAAGCAGGAAGAGTCTGTGTTTCAAAGGAAATGAAATAGTCAAAGAGTCTGTCATATCCTGAGTTTCCTCCTCTCCATCTTTTTCCCTTTGTTGGGAAAAAGATTTTGATGGCTAAATTTTGGGCTTGGGCCCATGCCACTTATGATCTTACTGAAACTTCCTTTTTGTATAGGATATCTCAAACAACAAAGGAAGACCATATAGTATTAAGAAAAGCATAGTTCCTAGGCACAGTCCCAGAGGGCTCTCCAGCTCCTTTTTCCTTTTGCCTGTAATATTTGCTTGAAAGATGTGACATGATTCTCAGGAAAGATTCTTTTTCTATATGCATTAGCAAAGCCCACTAAAAAAATCCATGGAGTATTTTTCACTTGGGCAAGCAAAAGAGCAATTTTTCATTGTTTGGAGTGCTTCATTTGCATTGTTTTATTAAACAGAATGAAAAGAAACAATCAAGCTCTACCAGAGCACTTTTGACATAAGATCCAGGCATGTATAGAGTCACAGGCAAATCCCTCCACTTAGGTCAGTCACTTGCTCCCTGCAGTGGCACTGGTTTCACAATAAGCAGACAGTGATGGTGGTTGGACCTTTTCTCAGTGAGGAGTAGCTGCTGTCTAGCTGGAACCCCTACTGGATGAAGCATGGATAAGATCCTGAGAAACTCAGTCTTTCATATCTGAATCTAACTCAGATATTTCTCCTGCTTTGAGTGGGTATTGGACTAATGGCCTCTAGATATCCTTTCTATTCCAAATTACTGGATGATTCTAAGATGTTATTTTGGTTTCCTTTGGTCTAGGTTGTGGGGCTTAAGACTGAAGTTTGAACGTCTCTGTTTCTACAGGAAAAAATATTGTAGTCTTAAGAATAAGTTCCTTAAACTAATGCAGTAACTTGCAGACTCAGGAATAACTGAGTCAGTCACTAAAAAGAGTAGGTGATACCAACCTTCAACATATAAAGAAAGTGCATTATACTTCACAATTAAAACTCACCTCCTTATCCTTGGGATTCCCTTTAAAGACAGTTAATGGGATAGCCAAGTAAATCAGATCTCAAGCCATGGTTCAGAGCCTCAGAAATCACAGAGTACAGCCTGCCTATTGTTGTAGCCTGGTACTGCAGAGGACAGGTGATGCCCTGGCAGTATTGCATGGAAACTATTCATTCAGCATGCTCTCACTGTTTCAGAGTGTAACCTGGACAATCTGGTTAACAGGTGACAAGTGGCTTCTCTTTTCCCCTCCTTGACTGTTCAGATAAACTTAAATGGGGTAAAGTGAATGACAGCGGTGACATCTTTCATTGTGTGTCTACTTTGGATAATCATTAGTTCAGAGTTTGGCTTGACTTGGATTTGAACTCTGATTATCGCCTCTTGGTATGTTATGAGCTGCCTCAAAAAGATGACAGGATAAGCATAAAACTCTCCTAGCAAGGACAGAAGCAAAAGACAGCTAGCACAAGTCATATGCTGTGGCAGGAACAGCTGCGCTAAAAGCTGTATTTCTTTGGGGTGGAGCTAATGAGAAGTAACTCAGAGAGAGAAGGAAGAAAAACTAAGGAAATACTATGCCATTGCAGCAATATTGCAGTTGTGTTTTAATGACAAAACTTCGTTAGTCATTTCACCAGTGTTTGCATCTGGTAAAAATGGAGAAATAATGCGTGAGTTCCAGGAAGAAATTAGAAATACGTTTATAAATGTATTCACTGGAATTATTCTACAAAGAATTTGTAAGTGAATGTTGAAGACTTGACATGTATGCAAAACTCCTGAAAGGCTCATCTCTGTGCCCAGTGTATTTCTGATGTTGTTATTTCTCTTTTCTGAGTATATTATCTTTATAACCTGGTAAAATAAACTGTGGATATGAATCCAAATTTTTATTTTGCTGGTATGTATTTAAGCAATGCTTAGTGTCACGTGGTAATTATGAGCAGAGCAACAACAGTTTCTGGGTTTAGGGACAATTAAAAAAGCAGCCAGTTGTAAAACACATAAACTACAGATAGATGGAAATAGTTCCCTTCACAATGTCTCTGCTCTGACGTGAAGTTCTTGTGACAGTCAGTAAGTACTGAAAGAGTGAAATCAGCTCAGAATTTCAGTGTAGCAAAAGCTCTAGCTTGAACTTTGCTCTGGACTTCTGATCCCATCGAGATAATGCTCTTAGGGCTGCTGAACTCCTAAGCTATAAGTAATATCCAGAGAGTCATCTCTGCACTGTCTTCTTCTCAAGAGAAAACTTTCTATTTTGTGCCCATGAGTAAACAGATAGGATCTGAATATCCTATCTGAATATCCTAGAGCTTAGGAATTAGTCACTCTGCTTATCTACGTATCTCTGGCTATATCCTGAAGGGTGGAAGAGAAGAAAATTGCTTAAGTACCTTTGAGGATATTGCTATTAGACACTAATGTTGCTCCTTTTGGCACAACGACATAGATAAAGAGAGACAGACAGCAAATACAAACTTATCAAGGACCTCAGCAGAGAGAGATACTTATATACAACACATTTATATAAAACATTTCACGTCCTTACTTCAGTTTCTCTGTCTATTAAATAGCTCTGGTTACTCTTATCTATCAGAAAGGGTCTTCTAGGGATCACCCTCATGAACTGTGCAAAGCTGCATTCAACATTAGCTCAGCTATTTAGTAACTAATAACACTGTAATTTCGTAATTGGTGATTGCAAAAAATTGGTGAATTATGGCTCACAAAAATATAGTAGAGAGAGATTTTACAGTTATTTAAAAGTATGACTTCTGAAAGTTGTCTGCTTTTTCACTACTGTTCAATCTCTATGGGGACATGGATTTGCTGGGAAAATCCCTGTTGCTCAGAGAGAGAATCATGCGATCTCATGGAACAAATACCCTCTCTCCTCTAACCCAAAAACTGTTGACCCATTTACAATTCGGGTCAGTTAATACTCAGGACAGTTGCTTCATGGGACAGCTGGTTGTGTGCAGTTGTCTTGAGTCAATTTTGCCTTAAATTTGCCTTAAAGTTCTCTCCCTTGGCATAACTCATTAATGGACTAGTGGTCAAAACCTGTTAGACTTCACCACCAGCGGCCATAATTCTTAACTAAATATCGTCAGAGATAAGGATTAACTTGCCTGAAAGAAATTGTAGCACAAAGCTGGTGGTACAGCGTGATAAGGTTCCAGGCACTTTACAGCATAATTCTATTCTAGTGGATTGCTGACTTTGATGACAACAAGGGCAAGATCAGAGCTTTCATATCTTCTGAAGGGAAATTATCTTAGTATATGTAATCTTAATACAACTTTTAGGAAATTTACGTTCACTCATCTCACTCATCTTAATTTTGCTCTTTTATCTTTGAATTTTGTTGCAAGGCTTGAGAAGGTATATATCAGGACCTTTTAAATGAAGACTGGGAAAGCAGAACTCATGTAAAATGTTAAATAGGTTTGCCATTGGCAGAGGAATTCTAATGCTTTGGTGCACTGGGCCCATGAACAAGACATTCCATTGGTGATTAATGAGAATTCATGACTGACTTTTAGCCTGAGTATCAAGGCTATAGTACAGTCTAAAGACCTTAGTGACTCAGTAAACTAAGGCACATCAGCTCCCTCTTTATAGATTTTTTTTTTTTTTGCATAGCCTTTCTAAGAATTTGTGGGCCTGTAATCTTCTGGGTGCTGCACATCATTGTGTAAGCAATGTAAAATAAGTTCAGAAAGCGTGAGCCACTGCATCGTGGTGTTTCAGTCACCCTTGCTTCTTGTTTCCAACATCCAGATTTACAGCCTTCCTTGACGGAGTTATCAAGGTACTTTTCTCCTAAGAAGATGAAATTATATGTATCAGATTTCCTTTCGGTGAGGTTTCTAAATAACATCACCTTGCTTTTTACGTAACTAGGACTCTGGGAGTGGCTTTCTTCTGTGCTCTTTGCTACTGGCACACTGGCTTCACTGGGCTACCTTCTAATTTGTAGTGATTTTAGTGAGAGGAGATTCAGGTCTGTCGAGCCAAAGATTTGCATGAACAACTCTTTGTTCCATATGCAACACCATCATTTAACTTTCACTGGAAATGTACAACTCACAGCGTCTGACCTATTTATCACTTTTTTGTTCCGTTTCTTTTTGAGATAAAAGTGTCATATAGATGAATTGCAGACAGGAGAGTATGTGTGTTTGGTTACTGTGTCACTTTTGGTAAATCAAATAGAAAAATCTTTTGTAATCAGCTAGCTTTTAACTTAATAACACTTTTGATAAATTGCTTGTATACAGTAGGTTATCAAACCCAAACATTAAAGACTTCAGTTTGACACTGTGAGAATGAATCACACAAACACAAAAAGCCAAATTTATAATTCTTTATCTGGAGCAAAGAAAAAAAAATCCTATCAGTTTCAAGACCTGCACTAATGACTGAATAAAGAATTTTAGAACTGGCCTAACGAAGCTAAAGGTACGCTTGAAGTGTAAGTGTTCATTACAGTAACACTTCCAATTCCTTTACCAGTGAGTTTTAGCACTCTGTGGATCATTGTTCTGTAGCTTATTGAATGGCATCATTAGAAAAGTCCTCTTTATATTCTTTTTTCCCCTTCTTTTCCTAATTTATTCCCATGTTTTGTACCTTTTCAGATCTCTCCTCTCCCCCTCTCCTTCCCTCCCCCCCCTGGCTGGAGCTGTCGCACTTCAAAATATGTGAGTGACAACAGGTTTGACAGCCTTTGGGGTGGTGAAGGATCTGGCAGGAGGAAGCCTCCCCAGCATGCTCATCAGGTTAGTAGGGACAGTGTCATGGATGGCAATGTCTTATACTCTTGTCAGCCAAAAGTGTAAAGTGGTTGCAGCCAAACCTTTGCTCACAACAAAAGGAGGAAAAGCTGAAGAAACCTTCACTAGATAGCAAGTTGAGAGATTATAATGCTTTCCAATTTATGAAACAAGGCTCTCCTCAAAGTATTTTGCAAGCGCACCTGCTTCTCATTTCTGTCACTTTCACACTATAAAGAGGCCTTACAGTGGCTGTAAATATAATTTATTTGAATTTTATAGTCTTTTATGCTGCTGGAACACTGTGCTGAGGCTTCAGTGTAAATACGAATTAAAAGCCAGATTGTGCCATTAAGCCCTTCATTGGCCTAATTCAGAAATTCCCTTCTCAAAACGGAGATCATGGAGGCAAAACAATTTTACAGGGTAACCCTCACTGCACAAGGGAAGTGTCTACTTCAGTCTCCCCAGGACGCAAGCATGCTCTCTCTTCAGCAGCTCTGCGTGTGCGTGTGTGTGCTTGTGCATGCATGCACATGTGTGTGTGCACCTACCTCCTTCTAAACCTTTAGGTGGCCAGCAACTACAGACACCCTGTTCAAGGAGGTGATAGTAAAGCAGGTATAGCTGGCCCATTGGTTGGAAGAAGGTGGGGGGATGCTGGCTGTAATGTGGTGACAGGCACAGGGAAGCAACTATTCATCTCAAGGTCAGCACCTCAGCAGCAGGGATCTACCAGCAACTTCGGATTATGCTAATATGTAAAAACAGAAATACAATTCATCCCATTTCAGTCTGTATTAAAATGTGCTCTGTTCTCCTTGCTGCAAAGGTAATAATCATCATAACCACTGGCAGATGAGTAGGAATGGTGAGCATTTACCGTGTTTGTCGTCCCTATAATATTACACCCC
This sequence comes from Limosa lapponica baueri, assembly GCA_002844005.1. Lineage (NCBI taxonomy): Eukaryota > Metazoa > Chordata > Aves > Charadriiformes > Scolopacidae > Limosa > Limosa lapponica. The sequence goes on from KZ505722.1 coordinate 206,763, forward strand.
CAAACGTGACTAAACTTCCTGAGGTTGAGAGAACAAGATAGTACATCTCCACTCCCACTGCACACCCTCATAATAGCCAGGTAAAGCATGATTTTCACAAGCTCCTTTTGATACAGGTAAAAATAATTTCAGCCTATTTAAATCTGGTGAGTGAAAGACTCAAAGTTAAGTGACATTTTTCTAGGTCAGAAAGAGAATTAGCATCTGTATTTGCAATGGAGTGCTGGAGCCCTGACTTCTGTCTTGTGCTCCCACTGCTAAATCATATCTGAGAGAGCTGAGCGGTGGTGATGAACACGCTGTGGAATTTGCTTTGCAAAACAAATATTTAACTTTCTGCAGATCATTGAAGACTTGATAAAACTCTTAAGCGTCACCTAACTGATTTCCTTTTCTTTTTAATCGAAAAATCTTTTTATTCTTTTCATCTAAATGTATAGTTCAAATAAAATCGGAAAGGCCATTTATAGTTATCTTCAAATATCATTCGTGCAAATAGGCTTCAGAAAGTCAGAGTGTTCAGAACAAGCCCTTGAAGGAAAAATTCTCATTAGAAGCATCAGTTAATTTAAGAATAGGAGTCACATTTGTGATTAGTCAAGAGGGCCAAAGCTTCCTTCTTCCTTTTGGGTGTGGAGAAGCAAATATCCAGGAAGGGAGGGTGATATGCACGGCTTTGGCAGCCTGGGTGCTGCTCCCCAGCGCAGAGGCCTGTGGTGCAAATTCCATGGTGGGGAAGGGCAGACCAGAAGCCAAGCAAGCACTCCAGAGAGCAAGATAGCGAGAACAGATAGTTCATTCCCAGCAAAGACATAGGAATGCTGGCACAAGCTAATAATTCATCCAGCTCCAGTCTCCAAAATTGGAGACTGAAGAGCACAAAAGGCATGCAGCATATGACAGGAGAGGGTTGGGGTGGTTTTTTTATTGTTTGTTGTATACAGTATCTTCTTCTGAGAAATTAAAGCTTTCCTATGTTTGGGCAGAAAAGCAAAGACAGCAAAGATGCTGAAAAATATATCCAAATACAACGTTGGTAGGAAAAGCCAGTCTGAAAATGCCAGCATGATAGAGGGATTCTGTGCAGGGCATTTTATGCTGTCATTTTTCAGCTGTTTTCAACAGATTAACTAAATATATTACCTACATCGTTTTTCATATTAATTTTCATTACTCTGTCTGTAGTAAGACTCCAATTTGACAAAATAATATTTTTTTTTTAAGTTTAAGATTTTATAGATTTAAATTTGAAATATTTCATGCCAAACTTTATTCCTCCTTCACTCCTTCCTAGAAAGGAAAGGAGGCCTTTTACAAGTATTGACATATTTAATTTTGTCAAGTCCTAATACTAAAAAAAAATGCTTAAAAAAACCAAACAATCAAAGCTTCCAAAGTACCAGGAAAGGGACTAAGTATGAAATGGAAAATGCCATTGTGTTACTGTATATGTTGGTGGAGTGCCCATAGATTCAACATTGAATTAAATTCTGATCTTCTTATCCTAAAATGGGATACAGTAAAGCAACACAAGTTGCATCAAAAGGGGAGAAGGTTGATTAATGAAACAAATGGCTTCTATATTAAGGACATACAAATAGATTAGGATTATACAAGACAGAAAAGACACAAATAAGGGGAAATTACAGAGACCTATAGCAGCATTATTCACCCGGGGAAGACACATTTATATGCAACGACTATTCACCGTTTCTCTGAATGCAGGAAGCAATGGAAATCAAATTAAGTTTTCATATAGCAGGTTCAAACCAAACAAAATGTTCTGGGTTGTTTGTTTTTTTTCTACACAAAAAAGCATTAATCTGTGCAACTTTTTTGCTACAGTATGTTGCCAATGCCAAAAATTTACATGAACTTAAAATCTCATTAAGCAGACTAAGAGAAGAATAATCTATCAAAGGCTAATAAACATAAGGTACAAAGTGCTACTCAGGAAGACCTTGAACTTCAGATCAGAGGAATCTGTTAGATTATACTAAGAAAATACCTCTTTAATAAAGTTTGCCGTGTTTCTATACTGTTCTGTAGATTACTCTACTCTTCTTGCATCTTCCTCAGTCAGCACTGAAGACAAGAAACAGGACTGTGTATCTTTTCTTCTACCAAGCTAAGTTACTCTTTTTCTTGAGAACAAAAAATCTGAATAAATATCCAAAATTTGGCAAAACTAAATATTTCAATTGTAAGAAAAATGTTTGCCAGGTTGCTGTGAGTTAAGGTAAAAAAGAAACAGTAAAAAGGCAAACTATCTATTTACAAGACAGAAAATCTTATTTTCCTCCCACGCCTATTCATATCTACTTGCAGTCATTTCAGGTAAGAACATACTGTTGGTAAGGATATTTAAACATATAATTACATTAAAGATATAGTTAGTAAAGTAGTAAAACAGGCAGAATCAGATAATACAAAAGTAAGGCTTATTTTACATCGGACTGAATGAAATTTTATTATTATTTTTGGACCAGCTCCACTGAAAGATTAAAGAATCCCTTCTCACTGTTTTTGTGATGTTTTGCCTTGGGATTATTTTTTTATCCTGCTTGCCTCAGTCAGTTTGCCTAACTTTCACCATCTAGTCATCAAAAAGACCAATTTAGAAGATGTGTATTTTAACAAAACAAAGTAAGTGAATTTTTATTGTGCTCTGCTCTGCAATGAAATGATCTCTTGTGCTCTTGCTTTGCAGCTAATTATACAATCTCCTCCAAAGTCTTAGTAAGCATAAATCTGCCTTTTCTGGTGATTGATACAGAACTACCCTGATTTATAAAAATAGGGCACACCTAATCCTAATAGCATGTACCAAAAGGAATTGAATAAGAAAACAAAATGAAGAAGAACAAATCTTCAAAATGTGAGGAACAAAATTGACTTTATTGCCCCTAAATATGGTGTTCTAAGTGTGCAAATTGGGTTTCACATCATTACATCTGGAAAGCCTTAGCTACTAGTTATCAGATTTATACTACTATTATCACTGTTAATTCAAGGAATCCTGATGTTGCATAGGAAGAATTTTTGTTAAACTAACTGAAGCTAAACTAAGTGTAGCTGGAAAAAGCAGAAAAGCTTTTACACAGAAATTGTTCTTTCAGCCTTAAAAAGAAGTTTTTTTCTTTTCTGTCTCAGAAAACTGGACTATTTCTTTCAGTTATCACCCATTTCAATGACAAATCTCTCCTCTTCCTACAAAATCTGAATTTCTCCTAGCTTTAAGTAATCATGTCTGTGACAACACTACTGAAATAAGGAGATCCTGAAGGACCAGCAGACTGAAAGGTGACTGAGAAGAGGTTGGAGCCATGACTATTTGTTTAGGAATAGATATCCTTCTGTTACCAGTATGGTGAGGTGGTGATCTAGCACAGTCAGAACTGGATCTCCTTGCTCTAAACAGCTGGGAGAGCAAAGGTGAAGCATGTGCTATTTGGTGTAATTCTGCGTGTTAGAAAAACCCAGAGTGCCATGGGGGTGATTCATCGCCTTGGCTTGTCAGCCTAGTCCTCCTGTGCCACAGATTATGTCTGAGTCTGTCTGAGTTTGCTTAGCGTTTGAGATAAGGGATAAGGAAAGACTTTGAATCTTTCTAAAATCCCTCAAGAAACCAAACACCTGAACTGCAAACAGATGACATAAGCAACAGTGGTCAATAATTTGGAAGTTTATCTCTCTTTTGTACGATTCAGTGGGTGTTTAAACATTGATTTTCTTGAAATCAGGATCAGGCTCCCGGGTTCTAAAGTAATTTTTAACTAATGTACAGAAAGAAATGCTTCATTAAATTGGTGCTGCTGTATTATTTGTCAGAACCCCAACATCACTTTTTGCTGTTGCATAGGCCCCAGTTCAGCAGCCCCTCAGCCTCCAAACTCCTTGGAAGCAATATGACTATCTTCAGTCCCCCATAAGATAACAAGAAGACTGTCAGCCTAAACCCCACATAGAACTAAAAGATATGGAAGCTCATGTGATCATTATTTGCATTTAAGAACAAAATAAGGGTTGAGAAATAACCTTGTAAAGCTGAAGTGTTACAGTTTGTTGTTTACCTAGGGCTTTGTGTAAGAAAGTTCCTTTGCTTTATGGGTTCTCTGTGGACCCCCAGGTGTGTAAGAAAACCTGACCTGCAGCCAGAGGTCAAAGGTTGAACATCCTCTTCCTGAAGTTTCCAGCTTTGCATGAAGCTGCTAGACTAGATGTGATGTTCAATTTACCCTCATTTTCCTTGCATTAAGGGAAACGTGGACATTCAGTAAATTTGCCAATCTGCTATGCTTGATGTTACTGGACTAGGTCCTGTAGTTTGAAGTTCTGTGAAGTGCCTTTCTTGCAGGAGCAATTAGAACCTGACAGTCTTTTATTTGTTCTTGTCACTTGCAGGCTTTTTTTAAATATATTATACAACAGCAACAAATACAATGGGGTGATTTTTATTACACCAAGCTCTTTTAGCATTGCTATGCTAAGTTAAATTAGATTTTTAAGGGAAACCACCAAATTGCCCATTTATGTTTCTATTATGGTAAATTACAACAACATTATTAGATATAAAACTCCACAAAAATAATACTATCCTCTCTATTTTTTCAATTAATTCTAGAATGTCTGTGCTATATATGTGAATGGACAGAGAAATAACAGCCAATATACGTCCAAAACATATAGAAAAGTTTGTAGGTAGCTGGTACACATTTCATTTAAAAATAAAACTGCTTATGTACATTCTATTGCATGTTCTTATGGCTGTAAAGAGGATACTTTGCATGTGAAAGCAAACACAATTGCACATCAACAGATAAGCCATAAGACTACATTGACTCTTTGATGTCAATGAAAATAATAGTAGTTTCAGTGGACTTTTCAGTTAGATTCTGGGTATATGTACCTTTGTCATCAGAGATGTATATTTCAACTGCAATAGTAGACAAAATATCTATGGAAAAATGAATCATCCTTAAGGCATGACTATTTTGCTTCTACTTAGTAACTAAAACTTGAGTGGTTTTGTTCAGGAAGCTTTTACACAGCTTCACTCTCATTGCAGTAAAATAAAAATTATTTAAAACTTTTTTTTTGCCTGCTTGCATAAATTTACAAAAGAGTTTGGTGGTTCATGAATGGTTCCAATTAAGTAAAAATATATTTAATTTGTATAAATCAATAATTTGAGATAATCATGTTCAGAAGTTCAAATTAACAGAAAGATCAGAGGAAAATGCCTCTTCTAATCTTGATATTGTTTTAGGTTGAACACGTTTTGTTGCTGACATTTGACTTTGTTACCGGTTGAAGTTCAAGTTACAACTTGTGCAGGCATATTTATCTCAGGTTTAAATTTCTTTTTGTTTTAATGTAACTGTCAAGTCATGAAAAAAGTCAGATAATACAAATGACAGTTTTGAATGGAAAAATATTTTATAAGGCAGCTAAATTTCATTTGTCTTAGCTCCAAAGAAGAATGAATTACTTCAAATTTGCAAAGTCACTAGCAACCAATTTGTCTCTGATTTGCTTCATTTGTAAAGGCAAGCTGAAGCAAGCAACTTCCTGCTGACGTTCACAGTAAACATATCCCCACATTTCACAAACCATCAGAGATTTTAGGTTCTAAAAGCTCATGTGAAACACCTGATGAAGAAAGACCTTTTCTTCTGGTTGTCTGTTTCATCTGATGACCTTTCTAAATGCTCTGACAACAAACAGACTTAAATGTAAATTTTGTGTCTATTCAGAATGAATCTCTTGAAAGAGTTGTGAAATGGCCCAGGACAAAGAAATCTTGAGGGAATCATATTTTGTTGAAATGTATGATTCTGTCAAAATTGCACTTCTTATATTGGGTACAATTGGCAAATTTTCATTTTGTGGGGAAAAAAATGAATCACCATAATGTTAAAAAATCTCTTTTTACCTTTTTCATAACAATGGAGTTTTGCTTTTGATTTTACCACTTACATTTTATCTTCAATTTCTGCTGTGTTTTATCCCACTCTGTAAATTACATTTTAAAAGTTTAATCAGCCACAGAAATTTTACCTCCCTTGTGTCACCCCTGCTAAAAATTACTGTCCTGGATGGTCTGGAGTCTGGGTAGTTTGTTATATGTTGGATATTTTTCACAAAACAGAAGTTTTAGTTTCTGCACAGCTTGAACAGCAGCCTCCAGTGTAAACAAATTTCCTAAAAGCTCTTTACCGTCCTATGCAGATTTCATGTAAAAGAGTGATAACTCTGTAAGAGCCCACTTGCAAAGTGTCCAATGCGTGGTGCAGCTAAAGTAGAGGTGAGAAGACCGATTGAGGAGGTTATGGATATACATTTCAGGCAATTCAGGGCAGATTTTACTGTCCGAAATGAGAAAGATACACTTCCACAGTTATGACCTGGGCCTGTGGGCTCTTTTTAAAGTAACACATTTTAATTACTTGGCAAATCTGAAGAAGAAAATTTTGCTGGCTTGATTTTCAAAGTTCTGTGTATTTGTAGTTTCAGTTAGCTTCATTGCTTATATATCATTGTTTATGTTAAGAGTTCTTCACTGTTATTACACGTATATTATTCACAGAGTCACTTTGGGTTTTTGTTTTGCTTTGTTTTGTTTTCCACAGAGATATATACTTTCTTCCTTTAAGGAAAGAATATATATTTCATGGATGCACACAGCTCACCATTTTGACTGTTGCTGTGCATTTCTAACAACATATTCAAGCTTTTTTGAAAGTTTTGATGTAACTGGATGCCAGCACCAGAAAGAGTATTTCAGGACTAGTGCTTGAAAAGTATTTACTTTTTCCAGGCCCACTGAATAGTGACAACATGTTTAATTATTTCCAGCCACTCGAATGGTGTACAGTGTAATTAACTATGATGTGTATTTCCCAGCTAATTAGAGAAAACTGTAGCACCAAGGCAATTGGACACAATAGTACCTCTGAAGAGCAATAAAACAAGTTAATCACTTCCTGCAATTGTCATAAAAATAATATGAATGCGGTATGTAAAACAAAATTAGGAAAGCTGTGAAGATGATCTTCATAGCAAGATGAATTCCTGTCATTTCATTTCAGAATCAAGTGTGTCTTTGCCTTATTTCATTCAAGTCTACTACCTTATAAGTGTAGCTGCCCACCAGCATGCTGGACCTCACCTCTCACAACTCCCCATGCCACCTTCTGCTCAGGCAGGAAAAACCTTCCCCTATAGCTACGTGGATTCTCATGGATCCACTGTTGCAAACTCTCAAGATTTTGTGACACAGCTCACAGACATTTGCTATATTTTTTTAAAAACTTAGCTTCTGAAGTCAAACTAGTTTTTATGCATTTCAACTTTCTTGGGAGAGGAAAAGTACCTATAGAATAAGTCTGAGAAAGGATTCTGTCATGTGCTAAAAGGTAAAAAAGAAACTAGACAAACAACAACAACAAAAAAACCCACAAAATACATCAATGATGTCAATAGTGATGATCTGAAGGATTTAAAGCTAGTTTCATCCTCTTGGTGAAGTCAGTCTCCAGCTCCTGAGTTTTGACTGTCTGAGATTAGAAATATCTATTATCCTAAGTCCCATTCCATCAATGTCTGATAAAGTCTGGCAAGCCTGCATTGGATTCTTTCAATTGTTTGGTAATCTCATCTGAAAAGAAAAGAAAAAAAGAGGGAAAGAGAGAGAGAGTGAAAGAGAGAAAGAGGAAGGAAGGTAGGAAGCTCTCCCCGCCAAACACAAGTATTTCTGTCTTGTTACTTTTTCTTTATTGCTCTTTTCCCATTTTTGTTATTTCAGGTTTTAAATTATCATAGCCCTCATTTTAAATATAAAGGTAATTTTGCCTGAATCCACCTAATGAAGCATTATATTTACATTTCTTTCAAAGCACAGCTTAAGTCTTTCTCTCAGGTTCTGTGGAGTGTTTCAGGGATTGACTTCTGAGACACAGTACACAACAGAGTCAGGAAAAACTCAGCTGGATTTAATGCCAGAGCACAGTTTTTTTGCACTGTGGAAGTGAGAAAGTGGCAGCAATTGCCTTGTTATTCACAGAATGGCTACAAGACAGGCAAGTGGGTCACTTCTTTGTGTATGACAAAATCCTCAAAGTAGTTACAGATGGCAAATTTGATTTTGCCTTTCTCTACTTCACTAGCAACCCAGAGAGTGGTTGTGACCCTCAAGGGGCCCTCTGCCACCGCTCCTCTCCCCAGGCCAGGAGGTTCGGGACAGCCTCTGTCACAGCCAGGGAGTTGGTATCATGTGGTGGCCTTTCATGAAGAGGAGGAGACAACACTACATTAAGATCCCTCCTTTAAAAGACATTATCATTGTATTTGCTTCTTTGATTACAAACATGGGTTATGGTCAGTACTTTCTCTGAGATCTGAGATATAAATGGAATGTTAGGAGTGGAAAGAACATCAAAACCAAAACACAGTTGAAAAGTTCTTTTAAATCTTAGCACCTATGATAATATTAGTGATCTTTGCAGTAAAATCATGGGAAACTGTCTCCGTGTTCTATACTTTCTTCCAGGCAGTCCCATGTTTTCACACCTATGACAATGGTGGTGCTGGGAAAACTTAGCAGTGGCCAGATCTATGGTGGGATCTGTTTATGTCTAAGAAACTGCAATTTTATGGGCCAGAACTATGGTTAAACTGTAACCTGAGACTGCTCAGATGCGCTCAGACATGAAATGAGACTATAAGCTCCTGCACGCTTGGCACCAATACCATTCCCATTGATGTTATCACCAGTTAAGCTGCACCCACTGGATATTAATTGTCCAAAACATTCAAGTATAGAAAAAGCCACTGTGAGTGCAATTGGTCACTGTAAATGGAGGGACATTAAAAACATTACAAAAGAGATATTTTCCCCACATATCCCATTGAATCTGGAGTTGTATAGATTAAATACGAAATGTTATGACATTTTAAACTTTTACTTAAAATGGCTTATAGTTAACAAAAGGAGACACTTAATTCTGCTAGCTCTGATACACAGCTGTTCAAACAAATTAGGCATTAGGGAGATGACCTGCAGGACTATTTGCACTTGAGATTCTCTTTCTTAAAGGACTGAGTCTGTGTTTTCCTTTTAATTTCACTAAGAACTATAGACTTTGTGTCCTCAGTACAGAGAAAATAGATTTCACAACAAGAGGAAGCAGACACAGAACTGAGTTTTTTGGGGCTTGCTTGTGTTTGGTTGGTTGGGTTTTTTTTCTCCCAAATCTTTCCCTGCCCACTGCAATAAGAGGCAGCAACAATATATCTTATATTGACAGGGCCCTGAGTGCACTAACAGGCTTTAATGGCGCTGACCTGCCTCACCTGGGGCATCCATCCCTGCAATGACCCCAGAAGCCCCATTTAAGCTCAAGTTTGGAAGCTTAGCCTTTTCCTGAGCTTACCTGTCTTCAGCTCTCACACCTGCAACCTGCATGGGCACTTTGTATGGGTATGTTGCCTTGTCTCCAAGCCCTATCTCTGCCCTCAGTGTTTTTTTTGTATTGACTGGGCTTTCTGCTTGCTGTGCTGGTGGCTCTGTTGGACCCTGTTGCCAGCACTGGCTCTGCTAGCCATGTTTGGCTCTGTTCCCCTTGGCTCCCTACTGCTGAGGGGTCAGCTGGTCCTTGCTGTTCCCTGATGTGCAGTACACAGATGCTATTTGATCCCCTAGCAACACTGAAATATTTCTCAGAACAGGCAAAACTTGCCTGTGTAAGTTCTGTTGTGTCTGAATCTCTACTAATATTGAAAGAGAATTTGAAGCAGTCACTGGTATATTGTATCCTAATACATATAGAGCTAGAAGATGGATTTAAGTCCTTTGCATTTTTCTGTGATAGTGTGGAAAAGAGATTAATTTATCCACTTGATGCACCTGGTTGAAGTGAAATATGTTATATTAGTCCAACAAAGCTGACGCAAATATTTGAGGTTTACTTATTAGACTAGATTCGAGGTTTAGTTATTAGCCGAGATTTAAAAACACTAGCATATGCTAGTTTTCATTTTGCAAAAGCTATTGTACATGTGGAAGAAGTAATAGCTCAGGTTTTGGTAGTTCACAGTGAAACATTTGTTCAAATTGGAACTGGACCTGAGGAAATGGTCTTTTTCTCTGGCACTCAATCCCTGCTAGCAATGCTTACAGGGAACCATCTTTTGTGCATTGTCCTCCTCCTCAGTCCAGGTTTTGACTGTGAATGTGAAACAAATAAAGGTGGAGAACAACTTAAAATAGAATTTGTCTCTGTACAAAGCCTCAGTTATGTTTCCCTTCTTAAGTACAGTAAAAGATTCATACCTGCAGGAACTGTAGTATGAACATGTATATGTGACATACATGCAATATTTTTCAGTGAAGAATAAACAAAGCAAAGTACCCTTATGGCTTACTTTTATTGTTGTAAAATATACTATGTAAAAAATATAAAAATATATACTCTGTTGAAAAGGGTTCCAGTAACTCTGCAACTACACTGGGCTACAGAGGGATACCAGTATATAAAATATTTACTAAAAAAGAGTAGCTTGTGACACCACCTCCCTGGCTAAGCTTAGATGCCTTTATGCCTGTTGGTTATGGGTGAGTAAAAGGGGACTTTGAGCTACCTCTTTGAGAGCCTCTTTCATGCATTCATTAGGTTTTATGGATATATAACATAAACAGTGTCAGCTCACAACTCCTTGATTTTTAGCAAGTCATGGTTGGTTGCATGCACATGTCTAGTTAATGTCAACCTTAATTTTTATTCACCCTTCCCCTCTCCATTTACATTGTGCATCACTCTCTCCTTTACTCATCTATGCATAGTTCTTATTCTTCCCTCCTTTTAAAATGTTCTTTTGTTTCAGAACCAAAGATTAATTAAACTGATATTAACACTTATAATGCAATGCTATTGTGCAAAGTAGAATACATTTCTAATAAAACCTGTTTGGTAAAGACATAACCAGAAGAAAAATCTGTGTGAACAGTTATGTAAAGAGGACAGGTAAAAGTAGAACAGTTTCCAGAAAATTTTCACTTCTGGTATGTTCTTGTCTGCATTTCAGGAACTATTTAGGAGAACAAAGACTTGATTTGATAAGTTAAAAACGTGCATATAATGGAATTGTCTGGAGATATGTCACCTACTGTTGTTACTGAAGTCACATTCATTAACGGAGGCTTTCCAAGTGTTAGTATGTATTGATTAATGAGGGGATTAGAAGGATCACTAGCCACTGTGACATACTTACTTGACAGACACTTTTCTGCTCTGTGCAAAGGTACAAATTACACTAAAATGCTGAAAGTGAAGATTCTTAGAGCGACGAAAGTCATTATTGCTGTGGCTCTTCTCTGCCTGGCAATTGCCTTGAGTTTTAAAACCTTGGACATACAGATTTCTTTTGCAATCTGCTGGGGAGGTAGACACCAGGATAAACCTTCTCAACAGTCAAGACTCTAACCTGGGGAGGGGACATGGGAGAAGAAGATAGGTTAGGCACCTTAGCTAGTCAATAAGAAAAAGAGAAAGAAAGCTCTTGTTTGTTTCTGTCCCTCTCCCTTTCTCCTCTTCACTTCTTGGCTGAATTCTCAGACTTTTTCAGGTTTATTCAATCTTTTCCTTTGAAACAGTGCTAGGCACGTGGGATAGTAATGATCTTCCTTATATTTATGGACCACTATGGTAAGCTAGTCTGGCTGAAACTCTGAAATGGTAGACTCAAATTCAAGTTCTTTCCATCTATGGACATTTGGATCAGCACTGCCCAACCTCGTAAGAGAACAAACCGTTTAGCAGAACAGTAGATTGTCTCTTTCTTGCTGCTTTCAAATCAAGTGGGTGTTTTCCTGAAATCATACTTCAGTTGACATGGAGCATTTTGTTCTCTGTCAATGATAGCCAACTAAAATTCCTTGGACTGTAGCATGCAGACAATCTAATACTCACCTCTGGCTTTAAAAATCTGTTGTCAAGAGCCTGTGACTTGTAGGTCAACTGCTAATCCTTAGCAGAGTGTTCAATAAACTGTGATTTCACCTTCATTTTTTTTTCTCTCGCTGTGTACATTGTATTGTTGTATGCTTTAAATTATTTTCCTAGTTGTAGAATTTAATATTCCACAGAACCAATAGAACTGTTCTCAAACTTTACTATTAGGCTTGAAGTCCTTTTCATGTATTGATAACTTGTCTGGCATAATTGTGATGGAAGAAAGTTGGGTTTTTTGACCTTTTTTTCTTTTCAGTCTTGTTTACGGAGCAGATATTTATTTTTTTTCTTGCATTATAGTAACGTCTACAAGCTAGTAAAGAGCAGACATACTTCCTTGAGCTTACTAGCTGCTAATTATTTCCCTAGCAGACAACTTATTTGGTTTATATTTATATATTATTAGCATGCTTTTTTTCTCCACTTAATAACAGAGTGCATTTATACAAATGCTGGAGAGCTGCCTAGTTTCAATAACAAAGATATGTGTAGGGCTTTACAGGTGGCAATGGTCAGATCATGTGGGATCAGTTGCATGATCTGCATTAGAAAGTTAAGTGAGATGCTTTTTCTAGCAATGGTATTAGTATGCCGAGTAGAAATGGGCTTCAGTTTCACTAGTAGTAAAGAGTATTTTACTGTCCTTGGGAAGGACTGCAAGAAGTGTAGAGACTATCAGCAGTTTATCAGGTGCAGGCTTGGGGTCTGGTGATAGGCTGCAGTAGGCAGTTCACTGGAGATTCTGGGGATATTATGTACTACAGAGCACCTCACATTGTTTGTTCAGACTTCCAGTTTTCTACCAGGTACAGTTATGAAGACCCCAGACAAAAATGCAGACTAGGTGGTGTCACTTAAAACCTCTGTGGCTTCTTTCTTTGCTCCCAGCCATTGTGTTCTACAGCCAGAATGTATTATGCCATTTCTCTAGCAACAAAGGATGTCCTTAAAAAAAAAAAAAAAAAAAAAAGGACCTAACACCAAAACTCTGTAGATTTTTTGTGATCCTCTCTATGCTCTATGTATTTATATCTTAAAGATTTCACTTTCATATAAAATTTCAAACTAGCTGTCCACCCACTCTGCTGGGGAGTGATGTGTGTCAAGCGAAGCATCTCCAAGTCCCAGAAGAAAATGCTATCTTTGTAAGCTTCTCTGCAAGACATCCTCCTGATAGGATAGTCCCCTTTCACCCCCTCACTTAGTCTGCAGCAGTTTTCCCACCCAGTCTGCTCCTTTTCATGTTTTATTTTCTCAGGGTTTTCCCATCTTCCATCCTTAACCTATGCACACTTTTTCCAGATGTGTGGCAAACATTGCCTTTTCAGAACACAGTTCTAAAAACAAAAACATTCCAGGGGCTAATTTATCTCAGAACATTGATGTCTTTGTGTGAGCAGATACCAGATGAGTTCAGAAGCTCGGGGAGGCCTCTCCTTCTAGCCTTCCTGGTAATATGAGTCAAAACTCTGTGTACTCAGCATGAAGAGGAAACTTGCTTCCTCTAGCACTGGATGGAGCAGAAAAATATCTGCAGCTGAGCTGATATTAGTCCTTATAATGTTTTAGTTGTTGGTTTTGAGACTTTGTTATTTCATGACTTGGTAAGGCCATTCTGTAATGGTTACAAGGTCTGAAATGTTTTGAATCCCTCTTAGCAAAATGCTTGAAGCTGATTTCAGTGAAAGATAGCAAATTTGAAGTCGGAATCGGGTCTTGTGATTTGGACTCTCTTCTCTGTTGGGTGACATGACCCCTATAAGAAAGTGAAGCAGTACTTATTGAGACTGCAGGAGATCATAGCACAGTTTTATGGAGGTACAAGGTTTTTTAATAAGCTGCTCTTTTATCTACTAGTGGAGGAGACTGGGAAAACTAAGGCACTGAGAAGAATGTATGAGCTAGATCTAGGCAGTAGCATGAAGCGTGTCTCTGATTACATGAGTACCTAAACACCAGTAAGATGAGACCAGAAGTTCAGGGATGCCTCAAGATAAATCTAATAAAAGCTCTTGTGTTGGGAATTGCTTCTGTAGCTCCAACCATTCTGGAGAAAGTACAGTCTTCCAATTAACTAAAACCTTAAATTATTTATTGTTTCGCTATATGTGCAGGTGCTTCTTAAATACATTTTAGTTAGTTTTTGCTTTGAGGCTGATGACTTTCCTTAAAAGCTAATCCAAGCCCTTGATTTGTTCAAATAACTCATGTTTCCAGATGATTTCTTAGAGCTTTATGGAAAGATCCTGTAATGGCTCTTGGCTGTGTTAACTAGTAATTATGCGTTCCAGGAAATATCTAATGGCTCAAACCAAGCCCAGTGCAGCTGCATTAGAAGAGATATTCATAATCTTAAACATCTTGAAAAGATACATGTTGTAGTAATGGATCATGACAGCTAAAACAAGGTCCTTTCCGGTCTTTGTCATTACTCAGTAAGATAGAGACTTAGCACTACTTGAATAATGTCAAGAATTACTTGTGAGTAATTTAGTTCACAACTGACACAACCACTTATTAGATACACTCTTTCTAGACATGATCCATCCTAGTAGAGACAGTTTGAAAGCAAATTTACAGAACACTTCTTTTCAAGCAGGATTTTCTAAATGCAGGTGAAAAGTGTCTGTTTGCAAAAAATATATTTTAGTAATAAGAGGATAAACATATTGGGTAGCACAAGTATCTGCACAGTTTTTGATCCAAAACTTCATATTGTGACAAAAGGCAATTGACTTTCCCTGCCCATTCATTCCTCGATCACCGCTCTGAGACTGACAGTCAAGTTGAGCCTTGCGTAGGTAGACAGATAGGGTGAAAACTAGGAAAAATGCAGTACTTTACTATTGAGTGTTTCTCTGCAAGTTGCCAACCATTCACTAGACAATTATTTTTAGTCTCAATCAGCTTGGATCAGGAAAGAAGCTTTAATCGTTTTAATCATATCTTCCTATGTTATGCACAAACTAGTATAGTACTTGTTCATTTTAATTTAATTTTTATTACCTGAAAGTTTTTTCATATATGCATGTGATAGAGGATGAAATTTTTTGTTTGATTACATACTTGCATTTATTTTATTGCATCTCCTTTGGTTCTTCAGAGTTTGAAAACCTGAGACCTACCTTTTATCTTCAGAGGTTTTTGGATGAGTGTTAGTAGTGTTCATGCATTAAATGTAGGAGATGCTTCAACAGTTTGTCAGAAAATGTGAGTGACATTTGGTTAGATAGATTAGGTTAAACTACTCAAGTTTGTCTTGATAATTGTAAACATTATTTCATTCCCTCCCTGCAGATGAGGGACAGATTTATATACTGTATACCATGAGATCAATGTGCATTAAAGACAGTTAGTTGAAGAAAAAAGTAAGAAAGATTTTGTGTAATTGGCTCACTAAGGACTACAAATGAAATTATGGCAGCTTGTGGTTTCAGTGGTGTAAATTATCCACTGTCTTATTGATTATTAAGCATAAACGGAAGGATAAAGTAATGTTGTTACAGGATCAGTTGCAGGCTTTAAACTTGCTTTTCCAGAAGACTGGTTTTTGGGTTTTTGTTTTTGTTTTTTTTTTTTTCTTTCTTCTGTTATCTATTTCAGAAGTGTTCAGTAGTGATTGTTCTTTAAAAGAAAACACCACTGGAGTTCCTACAGAAAGAGGCTTCATTCAAGGATGCTTTCATTCCTAGTCATGTTTATCATGTCCTGTATAATTAAACCTTTTTTTTTCTTCCTTAATTGGGTTATTCACTCTCTTTCAATGGACCAAAGTTTAATCTATTAGTTTAATATTCTTAAAACTGTGTTTCTTGAATGAGGTTTGCATTTTTACCAGTATTTTCAAAGCCCAAAAGAAATCCACTGTGAATTCCTGTGATCCCTCAGGGACAATAGGAAACTAAGCATTAACCCTTATTTTAGTTATTTCTAGAGAGATGTGGTTAATCAGGATAAGAAGGATTGGGTTTTGGAGGACTTATTAGGAATGTGCTAGAATATCATACAGATTAACCAGTGGGTTCATAAAAACATGAGTACTAGATTTCCCCTAGATTTCTTCTTCAGATGAGTTTGCACCTGAGAAGTGGATGGGATGCTGACTTGTCCAAATTGCATGTCAGAGTCTTGTAGTTTATAGTTTTTATAGTTTAATAGTTTGTAGCCATTAAGGATCCTCCTTTCTGGATGCACTCCTCTGAGCTGAAGAGGAGGAGGAGGGATGTAGCCATGGTTCAGAGTGCGTAAGCAGGACCATGCAAGCCTTGTTTCTAACATTTTTTGCTGAGCAGTTACTGTCCTTACACATCACCTTTCCATGTGGTAACTGCAAAGCTGACCCTGACCTTTCAACTTCAAAAACATAAAACCAACAAATGTTATTATGGACTCTTTGGGATCCTGGACTATCAGACTGTTACTACAGTTTGGCATTGACACTTTCTGTGTCTTTGCTTGCTGTTAATTTCATCCATTATAAACAAGGTTGAACTTGTTTGTAATAGAATAGGATATCTCCAGAGTTATCAGCAGGCAGTAGTCTGTTTTCTGGGAAAGAAGTCAAGAGAACTATCTTCTGACTGGTTTTCAGCCTGCTTTGCAGGTTTATTGCAGAGCATCCTTGGCTTTAGAGACACCAGATCTTACATCCTGAACCAGTCTGGTGTATGAATGTCTGGAAGCTGGTATCACCATGCTGATTCAGGCAGCTGGGAATGAAGGAGTGTCTGTGTGGCTGTACAAACCTGGAATCCAGCTCTCACGGCTGCTGAGATTAGATCAGCCTGAAGGACAGGATTAGGAAAGTAGAGTCTGTGCATGTGCAACAAGCATCCTATCAAAGCCAATTGGATCATTTTTACTTTTCTGATGTTGCAAATATAGAAGTGCTAGGGAACCTTACATTGCTATAAAAATACATTCCTTACTACACCTACCATTAAGCACAGTGCCCTCTAAGGCTTGAAATATTTTATCTAACTAATATACCAATTTAATTTTAAGTTGACTGCTTGGATAAGAAGTTAAAGATGATGTGTTTACTTTAGCTGTACTAATGAATATATTTTCACACTAAGGATGATTGATTTTAAGCCTTGTCTGCTCCATTAACCCATGATAGCACATAGCATTAAACCCGAACTTCTTCAGTACCTGATTTTACAATTGAAAAATAAAAATGTTTGCCTTGCAGGAGAATATTGTTGGTGAGTTAATAAATATTTCAGATGCTGAGCCAAAACTCCATCTGGAAGCAGCTAAGAACAAACGTCTGTGGTTTTTTTTAAGAATTTTTGGCATTTTTTTGGCAAGAACAGAAGTGATAATAGAATTGAAAGTGCCATTGCAAGATTGCTCCTGGGGGAGGGGAGGAGTGGTTTGGTTTCTGTGTTGCTGCTGTTGCGAATCTGCTGACATCCTTGAAATCTCATGGGTTTGTTTTGAATTTGAGGGCTACAATTAAGATTAAAATCTAG
The DNA here is from genome assembly GCA_002844005.1 of Limosa lapponica baueri. Taxonomy (NCBI): domain Eukaryota; kingdom Metazoa; phylum Chordata; class Aves; order Charadriiformes; family Scolopacidae; genus Limosa; species Limosa lapponica. Next base: position 224,251 of record KZ505722.1, read on the forward strand.
TTCATCATCACAGTGCAGTCCTAAAGGCAGTCTCTGGGCCAGAACAGGCCCAAGGGATGTTTCATCCAAATTGTGCTTTTATGCCAGGGGAGGTAGATTATAACTGGCTAAGCAAGAAACAATTCTGTAACAATTAACACTGTTTATTGCTCCTGAAAGTGGCTTGGCATAAAGACAGGTGGATGTCACTGTCACCATGATACTTGCACTGACCATGGAGTGGGCGCTTTGGCTGTCTAACTTGATAGTCATCTCCCATGGTGACCAAGACTGGATTCTAATTAAGAAATTGGGACACATATTAGTATTGCCTTTTATTTAGTCCTGTTGAACTAGCAATGTCTCTCATTGTTCCTTAATACTTTCTTATTCTTTCCTTCATCAGTAAGTCAAGTAATTCTTACTTGTCAGTCTTGGGAGGAGTGATAGATTTCATTTTAGGACTTGCCAGAAAAACAGCACTTTCAAGTTTTCCACTAGAAAATACTGTTTTTCACTGAATAGAGCTTTCTCTGAGAATGTCTGAAACATTTTTTTGTGTGTGTTTCTTTTTTTTTATCAGAGTTATGTTGATGGTTGGACTAGATGATCTTAAAGGTCCCTTCCAACTTACACAATTCTATGATTTTATGATTTTTTTAACTGTTTTTACAGGCAAGAGTCTAGGTGGAAACAATCAGCTGATAAATATAGGATCTAAAAACCTTTCAGAATGTGCAAGATCTGCAGGAAAAGTGGATACTGTAGATTACAAACTGAATCAAAACCAGGCATGCTGTTACTAAAAAGGAAACATCAAATTGGGCATATGAACAAAGCTGTAGTTTGGAAGGCACAAGGGGCAAACTGTAAGGATTAGGTTTTTGGACACGAGTGATTTTGAGCTCGTTGCTTGAGTGATTGCTAACCCAATTGAAGAGAGTTAAGAAAACAGTTTAGGAGTGTCCTGGTTTGAGAACTACAAAACTGAAAAGAAACAGCAGTGTTTTACATCACAGAAGATGAAGAGAAATACGCCAACAGTTTTTAAAGACATAAAAGGTTACTGAGAAGGGGGGTGTAATCTGTTATTTGTTTACATGGTGGGTGGAGCAAGAAGTAATGGGCTTAAACTACACAAACAAATTCCTTCTGAGGTCTCATTTAGCCCCTCTGGTCTATGATGATATAGTACTATAAATATTCCAAGCTACATTAAATGCAGTTGCAAATGGAGTCTTCTTTCAGATAAATGTGAGAAATCAAGGAAGTTGATCAAAAAAACCAACCCCAAACATAGCACAGCACCACTAAAACAGCAACATGAAAATCTCCTGAGGAACTGAAACTATGTGGTCTGGGAGCTTTGAAAGGTGGTGTTTTGAGTAGGAAGATGAATATATTTGTGGGAGAAATCAGGGGACTTGAATAGATTCAGAGAAGTGAAAAATCAGGACTGTCCAGAGATGAACTCACAGGAAGAGGATGAAGCCTTTTGAGTTGAGATCCAGCTCAGAGACTTGGAGAAGTGAAGTTACTGTTGATTTGCTTAGCTATATTGTTATAGCAAAAACTCCCTCCATTATTTAAGCAGAGAAATCAACAATAAAAACCTAGTTCTTTTGATAAGATCCTCCTTACTTTATAAGGTATAAAAAAATGTGCAAGACACACTTTATTTGTAACAGCTCCGGTCAATAAGGAATATAAATTGATTATTAAAATATTCAGAAGTTACTTTAGTCCTGGCTTGGAACTGGAAGAAATTTCCTAATGAAAAACACTTCTGGGAGCTTGTTTTATGTGTTGTGGTTTTTTATTGACATACCAAAATTAACTAGTTATGGCACAGATCTACTGAGTGTGCTCAGTATTTTGTTTTATCAAGTGAAGGTATGGGAATAATATCTGGATAAAAGACTTTTTAGAGACCCTTACTATAGGTAAATGTCAGGGGATTGCAGCAGCTGATATGAATTTTGGGTCACTAAGATGCTTGGAGAAAAAAATGTTTATTTCAAACACGGCAAAAATTGATAAACTGCATATAATAACTAAACGTCTGAAAAACAGACTTAATTTCTTCTGTTCAAGGATAGGTCTGGTCCACATTGCAATTAACATTTCAAATGTCCCCAAAGACAAAATCCTGAATTTTTTTTTTAAAGTGCCAGTGATAAAACTGATCCTAAATTAAAGGGGTTTTTAATTCTTCTATCCTCTATTTCTACTTCAGGATTATATATTAACCACAGCATTGATAATGTATTTTACTGTATAAATTATATTAGATGTGTTAAACCAGGTTACTTCTGTGTTTGAGAATAACATTCATATATAAGCTTATAAACATGAGCAATCAAATCTCATGCTTCAGGGCATTTCTTGATCACTTCTTATCAAAAAAAAAAGCTATTGTAGCATAGCTTCTTGGAAACACTATACAACTGACTTTTGATTTCATCTTTCTGATAAGTGCTTCATTCAGTAGAATAACGGTTTAGAAAGCCTGTGTTTGTAAACAAATGAACTTTGTTCGACTATGACCCTCAGCAGATAAATGCCTGATCACTGGCAGTCTTAGACACAGACAGGGCTGTCAAAGTTATTTGGGATGTTCTTAGAGATAAGGGAATCCATGAAATTAAAGTCAGGGAGAAGTCTGGTGTTATTTCCAGTTGAAGCTAGTATTTATGTTCCGTTCATTTCGCAGGAGAAATAAATACACTAGCAAAAAAAGTATTTCTAACCAAAAAAACCCACCATTAAATCCTTAAGAAATATATAAATAATACTGACAGCAAGGTGTTGCCTACTTGAAATTCCTAATTAAGAGCAAAACGATGACCTACAGGCTATACACTGAGGAGCTGTGTGTGAGAAAGTAACAAATGGCTAAGTTACCACTCTGGAGAACATACCACTTGTCAGTAAGTGCATGTCACCCGTCTGTAGAATTATAACATCCCTTTTATGAGGACTATGAAATTGTTTTGGTTATGACACTAACTTAACATTTTATGTAGTATCAATTTCACTTATGTAGTATCAAATAACACTGAACTAGCAAGTCTGCAAAAGATCCTATAATACTGTATTATTATTATTAAGACTTTTTATAACCATTTACATCACATTGCTTTTTTTTTTTTTTTTTTTTCCCTGGCACACATTAGGAAAGATCATGGCCTATTTATGTCACAGCTGTTAGAATTTCTATGATTTTTTGGGGGACAGGATATAAGAGTTGTCTTAGTGGAACTATCAATCTTAGGTCTATATCTCCTGCTGTGGACAATGGTGGAAATCAGAAGTTTAATGTGTTTGTTCCTACTCCTATTCTCACAATTCACCTAATTCAAATACTTAATCACAGTAAGATATTTCCTTCTGAACACTTTTCACGCTTATTGACAAGCCTTATAGTCTTGTACCTGTAGGTATTTGTAAAAGTTGTATGGTTGTATTTAATTGTAGAACTTTAGACTTTAAATTTTGATGCCTCCTGGAGGAATAGCTTGACCGTGTTCCAGTTTCGGTGCTCAGGAATGTCCTCCTTCATCTTTGTGGACTTGCCAAATGAGTCACTCACCTAATGCAGATAAAGGGGGTCTCCCTTTCTCCGCTCTCAGTGAGTGCTGTATTGTTGCCCAGACACATGCAGGTGGGTAAGAGTCACTTGCCACTGTTGATGCAACAAGGATGCAAGTCATCCAAGCGGTGTTTGTTTTGTGTATGTCCTATGTGCATATAGTAGGAAGAATTGGGAGTGCCTGACTCATGTTTTGCCAGCAATCAGAAAATCTTCACTATATCAGAAACAAGGTGATTTCAGCAAGTTGAGGTCTGATGATGTCTTCACCACTGATTTCAAAACTAGATTATTCAATGGATCTATCCTTCCTGGCCTCATCATACAGCTCCAACTCAAGTGCTAGCAAAGGGCTATACTAGTCTCTATCCACTGTATGACACATAGCTTCACAATTCAGAGCTTGAATTATCTAGTTGATAACTCTGTTCAGTGGAAGCTCCATTCATTACTCTATAATATTGCCATCTTTTCCAGATATTCCTTCCCCAAAATCTCCTAAATACCTTTTCTTTCAGTCCCTTTGAAAGACTGATCTATTATTTGCTGCTCCTGTTGATATTTTTATATCAATTGCTATAAAAAATTCACTCCTATGGCTAATATTGTGAAGTATTAGAATAGATTCATAGATGTATAGAGCTAATAGCTACCTGTTAGTCATGGAAATATGATCAACAGTGATCACAGTAATTTATATTTAATTAGAACTTGACTTAAAAATAAAATGGTTAACTCACTGCCAAAAAAATAAGTAATAAATAAAACTGTATGTTATTTCTATTTTCAGTGTGTATCTTGAAATTTCAGTCAGTAACTTCTGATTTTTCTGTGATTAGTCATTTAGTATTTTTTCTTAAGTTCCTTAAACACTGTAATAAGATGCCTTCTTTCTGATAAGCAAGAGAGGTGGAACCTCTCTATAAATTCCCTCACTGCATTTTTTTTTTTAGATGCTTCTGTGTGTTTTCCTCAAAGTCCTGTATAAATCTTAGATCTTGTAGTTTGACATCAATCTTATCAATTCCTTACTGGGGGGAGAATCTTCAGTCTTACTTGCCACTCCTTTATGTGCATTTTCTAGAATTTCAATACATACATCTTCCGGTAGCATTATGATGACCTGAGAAGTGCGTCCACATCCTTTACTAGTCTAGACAGCTGGGTGGAAAGCAGAAGAATCATGCTCTAAGGAATTCAGTCATGTGCAGTGCTTGAGCAGATTGTGACCCAGACTTTGACTGTTCTTATGAATGTTGCTATAATATAAATAATGCTTAGTAAGCCTTACCTGGCTCCCAAATCTGCAGTCTTGCAAAAAAGTAACATGTCTTTGTCTGGTAATTTTCAACTTGGTGAGCCTTCCCTGTATTTTTTTAAAGATATTTTTAACAGAGGAAAAAAAAATATCATATTCATTTATCAGGTTTTATTTCTCTCAACAGCCATTTTCCCTTGGTTTCCAGTCCCAATCAGGTACTACGTATTGAAGTTATGCCTCACTTTTCTTAGGTTTTGTTTTTAATAGTAATTTTTGACATGAGGGAGAAATTAGAAAAAAAATTAAATAATTCTGCTCATTACTATTAAGCAATTGAAAATCACAAACTATTTTACAAAAATTTCCCTGGAGCTAAAAGTATTTTAGGAGGCATGTGAAAGTGTTTAAGATTCAGGTGTCTGTCTCTTCCCTTCAAAGACGTTAAAAGAAATAGACTCACTAACCAGTATGTGTAGCTTAGTCACAAAATCCTACATGTATTAATCTTAACTCTAGACTATTATTCCACTGTCTATTTTCATTAGTGTTATCAACTCCCCTGCACAGCAGGGTTTAGACACAAACTATAGCTTGTATAGAATTTTCAAAATAAATATGTTCTTTTCACTCAGGTGTCAAAGTTGAAGAGTTTATAGTACCATGACGATCCTTAAAAATATAATATGAAATAATCCAAGAAGATGCTGGGTTTTTCACATATGGACCTCCTACCTCAGTTAAAATTAAGCATCTTATTTGGCTTTCCTCCCCTCATCTGAACAAATTCTGTGAGATTTGACATCAAAGTAGTCTAGGTGAAAATTATATTTCCTGGTGGAATTGTCATGACAAATTTTACTTTGGCTTTCTAGTACAGTCATGTTTCCAAAACTAATATGCTTTACTAGACTATTTTATTTTAGGTTTTATACAACTAGCAACCTTTCTTCTGTGATCATATGTGTTGTATACAAAGACATTCAGGTCCAAACATGGACATGAAATAGCCCATGGGATTCTTAATAGGATGTGGGATACTTTGCTTGCAAATTGCCTGATCAAGTTCAGTCTATGTCCTTTATGACTTGCTGTCATATCATGTAGTAGTGGTTAAGTGTAGGAAACTAATTTCTGCCTATCAGTTAGATATAATCCCAGTGAGTGGATGAAGGTTATAGCTGGTGAGTTTTTTTTAGACAATGCAGCTTAAGAAACTGAAAATGACTGGGATCTCCTGGCTCATTAAATCCATTCCCATACTTCTGTAAGACCATCTTTATCTTAATATTGATTTTTGTAAACCAATCACATTCCATATTAAAACTACTTTTTTTGTGCTCAACTAGAGACATTGCTGTAGAAGAACAGTTGGACAGTAAGAACATGATGCAGATAATTTTTTGACCACTAGAAATCTTCTAGTCACATAATAAATTTGTTCTGTGTGTAAACCACTGATTTCTCTATCAGCTTAAAATTTTACTTGAATAACTCTTAATCCCCCATAGTGCTTAATTCATTTGCTCTATTTATACATGGCAAAATATAGCTTCCTCAAAGCTCTTTATTTGGTGGACTATGAGTCAAAATCTCTTAAGTGTCTATTATTTTTTTTGTTGTTGTTCTTTCAATTAGTTCAGACTTTTAGTGTTTCTGAAAACTGGTGATAATATGTATCTTGTATTCTGTGCGAGATCTTAGTGCCTTGTGTTTCTTTACTGGAAATACTGCTTGGTACTCACTGAAATTATTTATTTTTCTTTAAGGTATCAACATCCGGCTTGCAGTCAGTCTCAAATTTGCTCTGTTTTTCTTAAGGTTCTCATCTGCTGTGATTTCAATTCTAAGAGCTTTCAGTTTTAGTGTAGATAGTCTTGATCCGGTCCTGAAGACTTAGTGCATGACCTTGCATTTCATTCTGTTGGAATGCATCAAATTAAGTTTTACAGCAATTCCAAAGGTCATCCAGTCATTTTGTGTTGTTCTGATCCTTATTTAGCAAAAATATTTACTTACTACTAAACATTGGGAGTGTATGCCTCAGTGACAATGTTTATGACACAACTTTTTAGTAGCCTAAATTGACAATTGGTGATCTTTCTTTCATACATGTAATCCTGTAGGTGGCTTTGTTATGAACTCATTCATAAGATTATTTCAGTATCATAATCAATGCATTTATCTAGAAAGGGTGTAAGCATCATTATATATAGTGAAGCTTATATATAACCATATAAGTGGATTTATATGCACATATACATTGTATATATAGTTGTCTTTCACTTCTGACATTCCTGGCTATAAGGTCCCTCTTGCCATTTTATGGCTTTAGATTACATCTTGGGTAACACACTTTGCAGGCGGCTGTGCCCTTCAATCTACCGTACATTTTTAAGAGTTGTGTTGTAAGCTATTTGACTAGTTTTCACAGTATGTTTTGAGTGATGAGCCAGAAGAACGCAAAGCCAGCCTTGGCACATAATAAAATAGCTAATAATGGATTTTAGATGTAAATATACATAGGGATAATAACTCTATGTTGATTATTATGATGATTTCTTTTGCTGAATATGATTAGGACAGGATGTTAGCCCTAAGCTATTTAATATTTTTCTCACTGAATTAGAAAATAAACTTTAATCCTAGTTGGTGAAGAGAATGCCAAAACATATGTAGTGATAAATAATGTAATGGTTGTATTAAAAGGAACAGGTCAGTGATACAGGCTTGATCTACTGGTGACCTGGATAGAGAAGAGCATTATACAGTTGCCAAATGTAGGATCCTTCTTATAGGAACAAAATAATTAATTTATATTTTCAGAATAGAAGGATCTTTTATGGCAAATAACAAGGAAATAACAATAACAAGACTGTGTAGAATGGAAAATACTTATATTACAGTATAATTTCCCATAGCCTACAGGGCATCTGTGTGATATTATCCCTGAATGCCTGGAGATAAATCAAAAGAAGTTATTAAAAAAAAAAACTGACAAGGATGGTAAAACAGGGACCTTGAAGCTTCATCTCCTCAAAGATATGAGGAGATATTTCTTACTCTCTATGTTCCTGATGGAGCTTTTTTACCCAAGCTGATGGAATATATCAGAAATCAGTAATTTGTTAAGATCCAAGTAGAAGACTTAAAACAGAAGTTCCAGACTCCTGTATGCTAGCATGGACTGAGGCAGGATATACAGTGAGCTTGGTATTAATTGGTCATTAAGAGAGCAGAAAATACCAAAACTCAGTCAACCCTATTTAGTCTTGAAATAATGCTAATATATGAAGAAAAAACTTATTATGGGACTGATTTTAAATATTTTTTATATATTTTATTTATACATTTGAGCATTGTGTAATGTAGCAGAAACAAAAGAAACTACCATCCAAAAACAGTATTGCTTTTTAGTTAAAGAACATAATAACAAAGTATATTTAAGAAAGGTATTAGATATGTGTATGTGCAACAGTATCTTGGCAGGTTAAAGGAAGCTCTCTGTGCTCCCAGAAACTCAGATGGAAGGTGACTGAACCATTTCCCCCAAAACAGGGGGAATAGACTGATCATTTCAAGAATGTGGAAAAGCAAGCTGGAAAGTGGCACCTAGCCAGAGACTGTAAAGGAAATCCTTGTAACCAATCAGCTGAACATGTGCTTACAGCCAAGAAGGCAAAAAAAAAAATCTGTAGATGTTCAAATTCTTACAGAGAAAAAAAATGATAAATTTTTGGTTGGGAAAGAAAAACATGCACCTTGCTAATCACCGTAGTAAACAGGGAGTTAAGGCTCAGATTTTTTGCTTTTTCTTTAGATCTCTATGGCTACTCTGTTCAAAATAAAAGATTCAATTTAGATTTCATAAATCACCTCTCACTGACAAGTCACGTGTTTGATTTATCCAAAAATAATTCACTTATCTGAAGTCTAATATGAACTTCGTACCTCAATATCAGATTGCTCTTTATAGAAAATTTTATAGCGTGTGCTGACTGGGCCTCTTTCAGCACTTGCATTATGTGGTCACTTACACTTGTGAAAAGCAGCACACTAAAACACTGGTTTGTTTTACATCCATATCACTTGTATGGATGACTACTTAGGATTCAAGGCAAGTAAGAACTGGGACACGAACAAGCCTTTTTGTCCTCCTCATCTGAATAGGTTTATTCCCTCAAGGCTACAGAAATGTTCAAGAAGTTAAGTGTTCACTCAGAACAGAAGTTCTGTAGGCTGCGTGGGGGCAGAAACTACCAAGGAATGTTTCATATTAAATTTACACCCAGCAGAGTGGGGATGAGTAATTGTTAGGTGAGAAGTTGCTATAACTTTGTGTTAGCAGTTCTGAGCTCAGCTACATGATATTATCTAAGACTCAATGGAGAGCTGACTAGGTGACTCAGAAAATTAGTAATGGCTTATACAATCATTTCTAGGTCAACAGTTTGTATATACTGAACTTTATTGTTGCAAGTCATCACTAGCTGATGACTGTTCTGTGGTCTCTGAATTAATTGTTGCTCTGTATTTGTTTTAATGGATGGATCACTAAAAATAACTGCCATGGCAAGCCTTATTTGGCTTAGCTGCTCATTATTGCAGTAATGGGCATGGAGGATGTAACTGCTATCAACCCTAGAAGCAGCTCTTTCAAAGCAGAAATAGGATGCATACAGTATAATATGGAAAAGGTAGAACTGAGAAGTTTAATTCCATCTGAGACAACTGAACTGTCTAATCTGATACTCCCTATATGAAACTTGAATTCACCAAGTTTTCCCTCAACTGACGTTGGTATCTTGTGTGACAACCAGAAAGACATTCAGAACCAGAATCACCCTTGGAAGATGCCTTCTCCTCTCAGTTGGTTACTGGAAGAGTGAAGGCTATTTATTTTGAGCACATTATTAAAATGCTTTAAGCTGGATGACACAATTCCAGGTCTGTCTGAATCTGAAGAGTCATGTTGCTTCCTTTAGCTGCTTATTTCCAAACCAAATTTCTTCCGATGCTTTTTCACTTTCTCTTTAAGAATTGTGTCCTTTATTTGTAAATGGAATTTCAGCTTGCAGTCATTAGTTACAATTTTCTTTCTGAAGAGTTTGCAGTCGTCTTTATTATCAATTATTGCCTTCCTGTGAAAGTTATTATGTATCATAGGTAGGTTAATTGAAATTGTTAGTGATCCATCAATGAAGAATAGTGGTTGCAAATATTAGTGATCCATTGATATGAAGAATATGCTGTGCTTGAATTAGAACTAAACAATAACATTGACTTTAAAATGTTGAACATTTCCTTAATGCTTTGAAATTATCTAATAAGTTTAGAAGAACATATTGTTTAAGGAAACTGTTATTTATGGATAAATAAATGATAGCAAGTCACTGATACTTAACTTTTTATACTACAGTCTCCATTTATGTTTCTGCATCTGAAAATAGTGTTATTGTGCAAGAATTAGGTGATTGAGAATTTTAATATGGATTTTATTAGATGCTCATAAAACCAGAAAACCATGTTCATTTTAAAGACTTTTTTGGGTTTTTTTGAAGTGTTGTCCATTACTATAAAACTTAATCATGATGTTGGAATAAAGAGAAACAGTTCAAACTGGTAACATGGCTAAGTCTTTTTCCAGTATTATTAGTATAACATTTATTATTATTATTTATTAGCTCGGGGGAGGGGGGAACTGATAGTTTTTGGCACCTGTGTCCTTCAAACATCTGGACCTCCTGAGGACCACCCACTTCTATTTACAGAATTCCAATAAAATATCTTTTGAAAAAAATTATACTGCTTCTATTTAAAAAGCAGTATTTTCATTTGTGCAGACTGTAGGTTGCTTAAGAAGCAAGCAAGAACAAAACCAGCATTTCTGATTGTAATAGAGACAGAAGTTCTGAAGGAGATGTTTTCTGGGGTTTGTAATTCAGCTTTTCAGATTCAATATGCTTTATCTTGGGGGTGGGGAGGGAACTGACAGCTTTGGGCACCTGTGTACTTCAAACATCTGGACTTCCTGAGGACCACCCACTTACACATTATATCTAAACTGGATACTTTAGAAATTGTGTTCCTGGTTCTTATTTACACTTAGAATTTCCATGAAAAGACTTAATTTAAGGGAATCAGATAAGACCTTTCTCTTACACTTAGATTGCATTCTAGGTGCATCTTCTGCCCACAAAGAAAGCTCAGCCCAGTGTTCTCTGAAGACTAAGTTGTTTCTTTCCTTACATATTAATTATACAGGTGTTAAATCTAGTTTTGAGGTGACTGCAGGAAATCATGTTTTCTACTCTTTACAGTAGTTTCCATGAATTTTTCATTCCAGTGAGTTCTTTATTGCTTCAGTGTGGCTCAGAGTACCTCTGCAATCTCATGAACACACTATTTACCAAATTGTTAATACTGAACATGTGTCAAAACCAGAAATAAGTTTTCCAAACCACGTTTTCAAAGGTGATAAGGAAACAGCTTTTTCTTCAAAAGTTACTGTTAGAGAGGACTTCAAAGGGTGGTTTTGCACAACTGCAATGGACAAACAGATGTCAAAAATCAAGATAGCTATACGTGACATCAAAACAGAATGAGGACAGTATCTTCATCCACAGTGCTCTTTTGCCCCCTCATCCTCTTTCTCTCTGACAGCCTGTACCTTGGTGCTGACTTCTTCCTTGTGGAGATTACTGTTGAGCCCACCTTTACCCCAGCTGTCTTTGTAAATGATGTCACTTTCTTGCTTCAAAGGGACAGTTCATTACAGAGTCACAGTGCAACTGATGAATTTGAGCAGATACAGGTGGAAAGGGGGGGAAAAAAAGTATTTGGGGAAAATAAGAAAGGTCAAGAAATACACTGACAGTTCAGCTTGTAATAGGTTTACACTGTGCATTTATTTCCATTATTCTTCCCAATTTTTTTTCTATCTCCCCTATTTTTACAGCTGTGGAAGACCTGCATTTATTTTCTTGATTCTATCTTGAATTTTTGTTATAGATTGGGGATACTTTTAAATAATGCTTTTGTGGTGTCACATAACTCCAATTATATTACACCACGCAGAACAGTGTCAAGATACTGAAGAGGTTTTTTTTTTTTTTACTATTAGTGTTACTGTATTTCTGCGATAACAGGTGCTTGGATCATCTTAGAAGTAAGAAGCTGGGTTTTGTGCACATGTGGGTGCATGTGTGTTGTCAATGTGTGTGTGTGTTGATTAGAAACTTCAGTGTTTTATTTTAGTCTTGGAAACTGAAATAATTTTCTTTAAGGAACAGATACCACATAGGTAATAATATTTATCTGAATCAATGGCCCTAGAAGTAATGGGAAAGTCTTTTCACTCTTAGGGTACTTCTGACGCTGGCTTATCTGATACAGACGCATAGCCTAGGGAAAATGCCCAAAGACCATCACTTGGCTTGGCAAAAGCCCTCAAGCAATCTAAACAGGTCTAGATGTAAATTCTGGTGGCACTAGGAAGTGCCAGCACAAGATCAGTGTATCACCTGACTCACTCCATACTTTACCACAAATGGTTAACGGGTTCACAAGCATCTGGTACAATAATGAATTTGATTTATCAGTCCATCAGTGTTGATGGTCTAGTTACCCTCTGGGGCTAGTTATGTGAATTAGGATGGACAGAATTTTGCTCACTTTTGAAACATAGTTCACCATGCCCTTGAGAATTACATCTGAATGCAGGAAACCAAGCAAAAACATAGAGTTTGTAGTTCCTCTGTCTCAGCACGTTTAAATTGAGGTACAAATGTAAATGCTTTCCTAAGTAAGGATGTCTTTTCTAATTGGAGCTTTAATGATGACAAAATTTAATGAATTGTGGTGTGATTTCACCCACCCCCCAAGTATTGTTCAAAACACTTTATTTTTTGTTTTTCACCTACCTGTACAGGAATCAAAGAAACTACAAACATCTTCCTGCTAGAATAAGACTTTTATATGCAGACTATTTAAAGTTGGGGTTTTTTTACCAGCCTAATTTTAAAAGTCTCAGTGGATAGAGATTTGATAACTTTTCTTCATAAACAATTGCATATTCTAGTAGAAGTGACTTTGACATGCTTTTTTCCTCTCAATTGTGTCCCATTAATAACAGTTTTCCAGACCTTAAAGTGGTAAATAAGGTAGACTGTAACTTCTTATACATAGGCTTAACAGCTACAATAACTCTTCTTGCAGGATCTAGACATTTACTCTAATAGTCTACAGGTGTATGGAAGTTGTGTAAAAAGTCATATTTCAATTCTCTTAAGTCTTCCCTTAGTCAACTTAAATATGTGGATGTTCCCTGTGAAAGATTCTTGCTAGTACAAAATCTAACAGATCATACTTTAAGAGGTGTTTATTACTATTGTTGTCACATATTTAAAATAAGCAAGTATAATTTCTTATCCTAGTCTGCCTTATCAGAAGATGTCTTTGTTAGACCAGATACTAGAATTGGAAGCATCTGACAAATTTGGGTGTATATAAACTTATTTGGCTCTAATCTTAAACCATTAATTCAACAGCAGCTTCCCTCCTGACTAAAACTCCAGGGCCATGCTGTACATGAGAATGCCCTGTGTCACTGTTTGTGGCTGCTGTGAACATCACATACCTAGAAATATATCTATTATCCTCTAGCGTAAAAGGTAGCACATAGGATGCGATAGAAGCATCCTTCCAGAAAAAAGTGTGAATATTTTGGACACAGAAGGTATATATTTCTTCCCTGAGCGTTTTGCACACATGCTAAGGTGTGTTTACAGCAGTCAAAATCCTCAGGCCTAATTTATGCTCAGTTCAAAAATAACTAATAAATGATTAGACAGGAAGCTCTACCCTGCTGTCACAAGAATGTGTTGCTCACATGTCTTCATTTAGAGAGCTTTTTTTTTTGCCTAGAGGCAACAAGGTAGTTTTCACACTGGTATTAGTATACAGCGGGTTTTAAATAGTTCACTTCTCCCTTTTCTATGTATCACTTAGCTTCTCTGTGAGCAAGAGATCCTTGGTACAGTGGGGAGATCCTTAGATTTTACTACATTTCTGAAACGGTGCAGTTAGTGCAATAGGTGACTGACAATTGCTATATATGCACTGCTGAAATGTATGCATGAGGTGCCATGTATTTGTTTTCTTTTGTGCTTTTATGAAGGCAGAAAAATGACTTCAACTGGGGGTGGAAGAACCAAACAAACACCACAAACCCCACCCACAGCACTCTAACTTGCAAAGCTAAATTGGAGTTGCCGTTTTGACTACTTTGAATCATTTGGCCTTTTTGAGGCTCAGTGTGCTTCAGTTTGTAATGCTGGCACACCTCCCGTGAAATTGTTCATTACATATTAGCGATGCAGGTATCGCCTCTTCCTGTTCCAGAGCAAAGAGAGATTATTTTTTTCCTGCCTTTTAGTCCTCAAAAGTTCAAACTTTTATGTCCTCTTGCTGAAAAATTTGAAGTTTAGTGGAGTCTTACAATTTTTCTATTTTGTTTGAGAACTTCATAAAAAGTAATTTCAAGCTAAAGGAGGGAAGGAGGAGCCTGTCCTTCAGAAAAGACAGGCTTTTCAGATGAGAGGCAGATCTTACCAAGGGCATGTTCCATTTGGCTTGTTTCCTAGGGATGAGATGAAACAAGCCATGTTGCTTCAGGCAGATGAAAGCTGGGAAGGAGATGGGGGTTGGTTCTGACCCTAGTTCCTGCTTGTCAAAAATGTGTGATTTGTTCTCTATTTAAATATATTATAAAGAGAAGAGGGGGGCGGGTGAAAAAATGGAGGAAGAAAGCCAAAAAAAATCAACCATTTTCTGGCAGGTTAGCCATCAAGTCTCATCATGAGAATGACTATTATGGTATGATACCAACTTTGCAATGTGGAATACAAATACGCCTTTTGCTGAGAGTGTCCAATTTGTTTTAAAGGGTCTGTTCTCAAAGACACTCTTTAGGAAACAGTCTAATACTGCAATCTGAAATTAAAAAAAAAAAAAAAATTAACAGTAACTTCATTCTTCAACATTAGCAAACCTTTAATACTACCTTAAGAAGCAGGTTATTAAAAAGTAAAATGTGATACATATATCTCATTTGGGTCTCCTTTCTAATTTAATTTAAAAAAAGCAGAGTGCTCGGCCCTGCCACAGGATGGACACCATTTCTTTCTGAGAGTTTTGACAGATTATAATCTTCAGGGTCAAACGCCAAGCCTACCGCATTGCCACTGTTCTCTATTCATATTCAATAGACCTTATTAAATGAGATGCATCAATCTCAGTTGGTATCTGAACTACAACACTTACAACTAACTGGGGAGGAAGGTTATTTGTTTTGAGTACGGGTCCCTCCTGGGAGAGATCCAGGCTAGTGTTTAATAATCTTTATGTATTTAGGATTAAGGCTTGCGGGCTTGGCTTGAATAAAACTTCTGCTGAAGTCACCAGCATTAACCTTGCAATGTAAGAAATAACATAGTTGTTATATTTGACTTTGATATCTTGAAAACCTGTAAAATTCTCAAGCTAACAGGATGAACAAAACCTATCCTGGGAGAAATTTCCTTCTCCCCAGAAATCTTGAGGTTGCATGTTGTCTTTGTTTCTTGCCAATTTATGGTCTGTATCTTATTCTCTGGGTACAGTAAGCAGTATAGGTGAAGTCATTAGGAAGCAGGGATATTATAAATGTTTGGCTAAAGATGGAGTTTGTAATTGTATTGCTGCCTGTTAGAGGTGTGAATGACAACTTTGCCCAAACTCAAGCACTGTTAGAAAATATTGGTAGCTGAGCATATCCATCTTTAGTTCCAGCATGCTATGTTGTATAATCTCCTTCAAGTTTTTAAGGTACCTTGCTTAGTTTTTATATCTACCTGCAACTTGAAGAGAAAGGGCAGGAATTTGGTGGAAAGACATGGTAAACAGTGAAATATTGGCAGTCAGAAAAGGAAATATGAAATACAGCTAGAATAGAATATCTACATACCCATAGCGAATAAATAAATTTTTTTTTTTTTTGTGACTCACTTAATATTGTGCAATATGTCTCTCAAAACTCAGTCTCATCAATATTATTATATCTTCATCAGGTAGATTATGTCTTCTTGGAGATACTATTTGCTTTTGAGAAATTAAGCAGCTTGTTCTATGCAGAGCCTCTCTAGGTATGCTAAGCCTGGGAAATGTTGCAAACATTTGCATTTGGTAAGACTACTTCTTTTATCATAATCTATTAAAAATAGTCAATATCACAAGTCAATAGTTTTAGCAGAAGTCTATTTGCTCTCTGAAAGCCAAGTCAGAAAAATAGTTGACTAATTTTCAGAAAGAGTAGGTCTACTGGACATTTCCAAATTTCTGCAAGAGAACTAGTGTATTCAGTTAACTACATGATACTGAAAATTAGTTCAAACTTCAGATCTGAAGCTCAGACTGAATCTAAGCTTCCAGACACTTGTGAAAATAACAAAACAGGTGTGCTCACATATTAGTTGTAAATCCTTCTATTTAATAAAAGGACTTAAACACAGTATTGTACTATAATGAATAAGTATTATGGACCTAAATAAGTGTGTGGATTTGAGCATTAGTTTGATAAGATGATATAAGAATAGTGATATATTGAGCTGAATAGAAAGAACATATGAAAATTCCTGGGAAGAAAAAATACCTCTGTCAGAAAATTTTTGATTCTCTAAAATTTTGGTTAATCTAATATTTCAATCAAAATATTGTTTTAATAATATCTAGGGAGGTTCTTGTACTGGATTTGAGATCAGATTGTGGATTATTTATGTTATTTGAGTAATTAATGTTTTATGGAATATATGTTCTCTAGAAATTTAGGAAGTGCCCAGGTGGGATTAATCTTTCAAAAATGTAATACTCTATATTTTTCAGATCAGTACAAACATGGCAGGTTTTAAGTCTATTTTATCTTTGTGATATGCACTGGTTAATAACAACGTGCTGTTGTCTCTGCCATCTGTCTAGGGGACATGAGACATCACAGCTTGTGTACTAGAGCCATGAGGAGACATCTTATCTGATGGAAAGAGGAGTTCCAGGCTGCGTGGTAAAAACATGCAACAGTTAGTCAGAAATCATGCTACCTACTTTCTAATTATGGCTCCTCCACCTACTAGCTGCATATCATGGAACAACTTATTTAACTCCAGAATTAAAAGGCACTCATAATGATCTATATTGATATGCAAGGCTAGTGAACATACATACTAGAAGCTGTCCACCCTTGGTGTCATTGACATTCTACCACTGTAAAGCAACACAGAATAGCAATGGTTCTCAAGGGGAGATACATACCTTGGTAAGGCACTGTTAAACAGACAAGTGCTGCCTGAGCAAGGACTAGAGGGATCAGGTCCAGTCTAGAACTAGGTCAGCCAGAGCAGCTGGATCTCTGGAGTGGCAAGGAATGTGGCCGGGGTAGGCGTAAGGAGGAATGAGATGGCAGCGCTCAATCTGGAGAATGAGTTGGTGGTTTGAACTGGATGCAGTGTTTTGCATGTTTCTTCTCGCCTCTCCGAAAAGTTTAGGGAAGGCTGCAATATACTCTGTGTGTGTATACTTGAAAGGAATACAGGAAAATAGATTAGTTATCACACATAGGATGGAAGTGATCTGCTGTGTTTCTTGCATCCTTTACCGCTGTGTAAGGCCAGTGTGTTGTGTCTAGATAGACTTCTTTAGCCTACCTGAGGAAAAGTGGTTCTACACTTCTGTAGACACTATGGAAGATGCTGTCAGTGATGTGATCAAGGTAGTTTCCCTTCTATTAAAAGAAGCAAGTAATACTTATTATCTGATTATTTTAATGTGAAGGTCAATCATAATGACTAAGGAAAAGGATGATATCTAGAAATTGTTTTTGTTAAACTGCTAAAAACTTGACCTAGAATTTTGATTTGTATAGTTTTGATGGTATCAATTTTTGATTATTGACTAAATATGTTATAATACAGTTGCAACACTAAACATGGAAAGCAGTCCTATAAAATTAATGAAAAAGAAAGTGACATTTATCTCATGTGACTTATATGATCTACTGTAAAACAGGTCTAAATCGTTAAAATGGTTATTTCAGAATTGGAAGACTAGTAATTATTAGCTGGAATGACATATGCTGCGATATATGGACCACTCTGTATGTGTGAAAGTGTACTTATGCAGAATATCAAAACAGGAAACTTTTGAGGTAGCTCAAAATTAGGAATTTATTGAGTCTCTTGCTAAGAATGTATTTATTTTAATTAATAGTAAAATTACTTTTCTTATATCCATCTGTCATTGTGGGTGTGCAAGGTTAAGTCAATATACTTGATTTCTAAGTGAACACAATCATTCCTTTTTCATATATTGAAAGCTAATACACAGATGTAGGCCTTGAACTATGACAATCAACAAACTATGTATAATAAACCAGGACTTCATTATTAATTTAGACAGCAAAGCAGCATCCAAGGACCAAGTGCTGTCGTTGCATGTTTCAGATGAAAGGCTTGGAATATCTTCTGTATCAGAGACTGGGACACAGCCCTTTGTAGACATCTGGTACTTTGCCCACAGGGGTAACACCTGAGCCAGATAAATCCTACTTCTATGGTTCAAATCTTTGCTCGTCACAGAATAGCAAAAGAATAAGAAAAAATAGATTTGGGGGGAAATAGGAAGTCAGATGCAGATGGCAACATTGTAAAGAACTGTCTTAGCTATAGGAATTTATCAGAAGAACAAAGAAGTCTCAGCATCCTCCTCTCAATATCACCTGCTGTGTCAGAGCAATCTTTGCCATCAAAGTCTTTGCAAAGCACTGCTCACAGTGAAAGTGTGTGTGAGGGTAGGGAAACTGAAGGAAGGAAAAGGAGTCTACTGCACTGGTGTAGTCACCACAACTAAATCTATTCCTAGGTTCTACTTTCGTCTTATGTACTTCAGTCGCACTCTGGTCCAGGCAAGGGAAAAATGGATTATAAAATCTGAAGTGAAGATGTTTTCTAGTGACTAAACATTTTTCTCTTGGTTTTTCAAATAGAGGAAGATTTCCTCAAAGCTGTAACCCCTGCTGTATTTGGGGCTGCATCCTACTGCCATTCTTCTTCTGATTTTGAAGAAAACTGAAGTTGATGCAGAAAGAACTGAAATGAAGTTTCAGGGAATCAAACAGAATACAGTTGAGATTCGGAGGACTCTGAGAAGAGTATTTAACACTTTCAGACAAAACTGTCTGAACATAACAACCAACTATATTGTTGAGAAGGGAGAGAAGCTAACACATTATTTTTATGCTATATATTTTTAGGTAGAACAGTAGGTTTTTGAGAGGGTGGAAAATACTAGAGGCATTTTGTAGCACCATTAACGGGTATGTTACTTTGCTTTCATTGCATTTTGTTGAATCTCTTTTTTTGAACCCAAACTAGGCTAGGCACTGTGAAAACTTCTCAAAGAGATTGTTAGCTTGGTACCACTGCTCTTCTCCAGCTTCTCAGCTGCACTTCCAGCTAATCACCATGCTAACCAACCCTATAGGTACATAGGCTTCTGTGCCAGAACAAAACCACTTTTTTTAACAGTGTTGTTGCTGTACAGATAGGCATTCGGCCTCAAAACATGCTTGGGGCTGCTTTCCCAGTCCTGCATGTCCTGTGTCACCTAGTGCTGGCTCAGGGTGTCACTTTGCATGGCTAACTGTAGGGCAGACACCTTTACTGTGTTACATCTGCAGACATCTATGCTAACTGAGCAAAACCAGTTCTCTATCCTAAAGTACTTAAAGTACTAGAGAAAAGGAGAGCAAAAAATACAAAATGAGTAGTGTATGCAAGTAGAAACACCTGGGTAACAATATCTAAAACTATGGTGACATTTCTGGTAACCAAAATCAAAACACGAAGATTGTTTTGTATATTTCTACTGGTTAATTAAAGCGGCATGTGTATATCCTGAAAAGTAGATTTCTGCTCAATGCAGTAGTTGTCTACTGCAGCTTCTTGAGTGACATATGCAGGCATCATAATCCCTTACATATCTTAAAATGTTTAACGATGCATGAAAGATGATGTGGTTATGAATGATGAGTTAAAAAGTCAAGAAATATTAAGGACACTTTAATTATTAACTAGATTAAGATTTCTAGTTTCTTGTATAGAAACATACACAGTACTTAATTCTGGCAGATATCTAATGGCTTACTGATGCTACATTGGTGAAATTAACTTTTTGGCTGAAAGGAGAAAACTCTGAAAACTAAAAGCAATGGAAGCTGAAATAAAGAATGAGCATACCGGGTATTGTACAGAAAGTACTAGAAAGAAAAACGGTAGTCTTCTGTTTTTCACTTTACAAAGATCGAAAAATCAAAAGATCTCTGTAGGACTATATAACACTTTGATCCTGAATGATAACAAATACAAGGACTATTAAACATTTTAACTTATGCACATTGATTTAGGAATTAGCGGGCTTACATTAACTCTCCTAACTATTCCAATGTCAACAAACTACAGAACTGTTAAAAAGCTTACTTTTTGGATGTTAGATAATGGCCTAAACAAATTCTACTAAGTTAGCGTTGACATTAGCAAGTAACTTGAAGTGCTATAATGCAGATTGCAGTCTCTTCCTATGCCATTAAAACTCATGAAACCAACCTCATCTTCCCATGTCAGTTTTTCTCAGAAGACCTAATTAATCAGTTCCCATAGGAGGAAAACTCATCAACATTCCACTATGTCCTTGGGTTAGTGTTAGGATTGGGGACCATAGGATGAAGAATAAAGCAATTGATATTTACAGTTGGTATATCACAGAATTTATAAGCCTTTTTCCTAACTCTTTTGGACAACATAGCGAATGCAATAGATTCCTTTGGTTTCAGAATGGAGTATGTTGATTGCAGGTAATGCCAAAGATGTCTAAGGAATCAACATCTTCCATTTTCTCTCTTTCCAGATGTTTCTTCACCTGAAATTGTTTGTTCATTCTCTGGAAGATTGATTATTCCCTCTTTCTGAAGGGCTTTGTTATTTGTTGCTCAAAATGGTGTTCCTATAGAGGAAAAACAACAAAAAAACCAAGTTTCTTAATACCACTGCTTCCTGAATTCCAAATCCCACTTTAGGAAAATGCACAAAAGAATACAGACAATAACAGGACATAGTAGGGTTTTCTAAACCACAGCTATGGAAATGATTTGATGCTTTTTGAACCATTATATGCTAATCCTAGTTCTAATCCTATAATGCTTTTGTGTAGTCAAACAGCTAACCTACTTCAGACACAGTTAACCAAGCGGGATCATCTTTTCATCTCAGGAAAGGTTTTATAGACTAAAGAAAACAAAAATTACATATAATCAAAATTACTTTCTATCCGTTCTTGTATCTGCCTTATATATTTTTCTGCCTGTTTTCCAATACTTTTCAAGTATTGTTAAAACAGGTGATTTGAAAAAAAAAAAAAGGAAAAAGGTTAATTGTAGTCAATTAAGAAGAACTGACTTCCTACAGAAATAGAAAGAAAAGAAACCTTCCTGCAGAGATAAGAAAATACAGGTAGTTTTCATGAATGCACAATGGGCTTGTATTCTTTTTTCCCCTCAAACTGCTAATACATCTGGACAATTTTAGTCAGAGTACCAGACAACAGACCAAAAAGATGGGTGATCTGATTTTTATGGCAAACCTTACTTCCTGTGTTGGTTGTTTCTCCTTGAAATATTGAACCTCTTTTACTCAGTCTTCATAGAGGAAAAGCTCAGCTGTGCTTGAGTTAAGATTTTTCTGTGCTTTAGACTATGTTCTATACTCATAAACCCTGGATTTAAACTGATGGTGAGAGAACTAAAGAAATAAATGCTATTCCTAAAACACATTTTAACAAATATCTCAGTGTAAAATCTACTGATCTCAAGGTTCTTCCATGATTTGGGTTCAGACTGAAGTACTGAGCATACCAAGGCAAAACATAATAGTTTTTCTGTGATGTGAAGGGGTCTTTCAAACTTTTTTACGTAGATAACAGAAGAGTTTTACATAGATGTCAATATCAGGACAATGAGACAACCTCATTATTCTAGAAAGGCTTTGATGGCAGCCACAAAGGTGAGTGGTACCAGTGGGTGTCAGTGGTTGGTACTGGCTGGTGTGGATAAGGGAACCTGGGCTTTGTGAGCACATGAAGCTTCAAGTTGCTTTCAGTACAGGTTATCTCAGGGCTACTGTAGATGAAGTATTACATGCCTGGAGAGGGTATTGCTCAACACAGCTGCTCTGTATTCAGAAATATGCACCTGAAGCACCCAGTCCTGATAACTGCAAATGTTCTACATATGAAACAGCTTTGCTCAAAATTTAATTTTAATTCGCTGAGTGCCAAAGTGTTTGCTTCAACTCCAGTGACATCAAGATGCTAACATGCCTCATAAATTCTCTGTGGTGACAGCGAGACTCAATCTGACAAACATATATTTTAAACTATCCCTTGCCCCCCACTTATGCCTGAGCAAAATAGGCAGGATCATTCAAATAAAAATAATTTAAAACAAACCAGGTTTTTATGTTGCTTTCAGTACTTTTTTCCCCTGTAGCCTGGTAGTTATTGTTGATACCTAGGAAGTGACAATGATTCAATAATTAATTTTGGTTTTCCTTAGTATGCTGGGATTTATACTAACATAAAAGAATTCCTCAAGTAGTTGGCTCACGCTGACCAAAAGAAAGCTCTACTCTTCCCTCATCTTTACGCATTAGGACCAGGTAGGAAGCAATACCAGATTTGTAGATTAGAGGGGCAGAGGATGAGTGTGGTGGATTGGCCTTGTCTGGTTGCCAGGTGCCCACCAAGCCACTCTATCACTCCCACTTCATCAACACCACAGGGGGAGAAAAATACAATGAAAAACTCATAGGTTGAGCTAAGGACAAGGGAGGTCACTTACCAGTTACTTTCATGGGCAAAACAGATCTGAGTTGGGGAAATTAATTTAATTTATTGCCAGTCAAAATCAGAGTAGAATAACAAATAGGAAGAAATATAAGAACACATTCCTTCTTCCTGGGCTCAACTTCACTCCTGACACCTTCCTTCCCCAAAGTGGTTCAGGGGGATTGGGAACGGTTGCTGTGATCAGTTCATCACGTTGTCTCTGCTGCTTCTTCCTCTTTACACGTTTCCCCAGCATGGAGTGTCACCCACAGGAGACAGTCTTTCACAAACTTCTCCAATGTGGGCCCTTCCCATGGGCTGCAGTTCTTTATGAACTGCTCCAGTGTGTGCCCTTTCCACAGGGTACAGTCCAGGAGCAGACTACTCCCATGTGGGTCCCCTGTGGGGCCACAAATCCTACCAGAAGCCTGCTCCAGCTTGGGATTGTCTCCACGGGGTTGCAGGTTCTTCCAGGAGCCTTCTTTAGCATGGTTTCTCCCATGGGGTCACAGCTTTCTTAAGGGCGTAGCTACCTCCATGCGTGGGGTCCTCCATGGGCTTCAGGTGGATATCTGCTCCACTGTGGCCCTCCTTGGGCTGCAGAGGGACAACCTGTCACTGTGGCTGCCATCATAGGCTACAGGGGAAACTCTGCTCCAGCGCCTGGAACACCTTCTCCCCCTCCTTCTTCACTGACCTAACTTTGTCTGCATAGTTGTTCCTTTCATGTATTGTCACTCCTCTCCCCAAGCTGCTTTGCACCAGTGTTTTTTATCCCTTCTTTAACATCTTGTCACAGAGGTGCTACTTTCATTGTTGATGAGCTTTGGCTAGTGGTGAGTCCCTCTTGGAGCTGGCTCTGTTGGACATAGGGGCAGCTTCCGGCAGCTTCTCACTGAAGTCACCCCAGCAGCCCACCTGTTACTAAAGCCTTGACACATAAACCAAAGACAGTGATCAAGAATTAAAACAGGTAAAAAAGGCCCTAAATGTCAGGTCAATAGGAGCGAAGGAAGTGTTAGTTGAATTATGAAAGTTTAGATTAGATATTAGGATATTACTTCACTGAGAGGGTGGTCAGGCACTGGAATGGCCTGCCCAGGGAGGTGGTGGAGTCACCATCCCTGGAGGTATTTAAGAAACATGTAGACATGGCACTTCAGGGTATGCTCTACTGCCTGAGATTGTTGGGGTTTTTTCTGTGTGTGTGTATGGTTGGACTCAATGATCTCAAAGGTCCTTCCCAACCATGAAGATTCTGTGATACCTCATATCTTATGGCACAAACATTTAAACGTTGGATTACTTTCCTTGTTATTTAAATGATGAGTAACAATTCTGCAAGTGAAATGTGTGGTTTTGGGGTATGAATCCTGTTTCAGAAAATAATTAGACTAAATGTGACTGAACAACACCTTAATATTAGTCTTTTACTTTAAAAAAAAAAAAAAAGAAAAAGGCAGTATTATTACTATAATGAGTCATAGATTTACTGGCTGGATAAAGAAGACATCATAGCAAGATTGACCGGGATGTTAGAAACCAGCCAGGAAAAAGGAGGAAACACTAGGATGAATTTTAAGGGGAGAGGGGGTAGAAAATGCAATCAGCAGCTCTGAAACATGTTGTAAACTTAAGTCAACTTCACCACATTATGTATTTAGGGGAATCTAGAAAATTTCAAAGTTAATTTTAACATTTTCTAATGAAATATTTTGCTTTCTAGACTTAAAAAAAAATAAAAAAACCCTCTATAGCTTTATACTGTAAACTCATAACAATTATTTGGACTCTTATAAACAGTCCAAACTGAAGTAATGTTTTAGTTTCACCACTGAACAAAACCTTTTTTCCATTCTTCTAGAACTGTCCCCAAAGCAAAAGCAGTTATTGCAACTATTCCAACTGTAATTATAGGAGTTGAAAATGATCCGTGAACTTTGGTTGTGATCAAAGCATGACCAAATGAGGTGTTAGGGGAGGGGGCTAGGATCCATTGTGTGCCACTTAGATATGGATAGCTGCTATTTCAGGTTTATTTATGAGGGCAGTCCTTTATTACCTAATGCTTGGTCTGCACATGCATATTTTATGGATTTGGAGGAGCAATCTTTAAGTCTCAAGGCTGTAGAGGTTGCAAAACTCAGATTAGCTCTTAGCTGGAGCTAGGCCTTTGCTAAAAGAAAAGCAGCAGCACAAGTCACTGAGGTGAAGGCTTACTAATGTTTACCTGCCTTCACTGGGTTTACATGGCAAAGATAATGGTCTTTAAATTTAGAGCTTTGTAAGATAGAGTAACTGATATTTTATATGCTGATACCTGTGTAACTTTTGATACATGCTACAAATTACTGTTTGAGCAGCAGCTAAGGACCCATCACCTATTAACCTGCTGCTACTTACACAGGCTCCAGATTGATGACTGACAAGATTTTGCTGTGTTTGGGGGAAAAAGAAAAGTGGGAGACTGCCATTCTTTTCTAATTCTGAAGAGCCAGAGGGACACAAAACAAATCCTATAGCTATGCTAAAAAAAGCTGAAACTTGTCTGTGATACAGACTTAAAGTATATTTTGCCAGGGGTTACGAACAATTGTAATCACTAATTAACTTAGCTATGCAGATAAAAGCTGTTTTGTCAACACAGGGAGTTTCACTGGGGAGTGGGGAAAACTTAGGGTGGGTCATAACATGCAGCTCTCTAAAAAGGTTTTGCTGGTGTGGGATAAAGTTCTACTTGTCTATACTGGCGAAGTGCTTGTAAGTATAGACATCTGATAAATCACCCACTAAAGAAAATGATAAGAGGGAATGTTTATGTGCACACACTACAGTGCAGAGCTGTGAATGTTGCATTGAAAGTTAGTATTTATATTTTTTGGATGAGTAACAAAGTGAAAGAGTTTATGGAGAGGGGAGGAAAGAATTATTGACTTAGTTTTTACCTACAGGTAATTCGTAGTATTATAATAATATTTGCTTTCTTTATAATAATTATCATTTTTTTCATGGATGGTGAAATATTTTACTTACTCTGAAACTACAATGTCATGTGTCTTTGCAAACTGACTGGGAACTGTGAGAATTATGTAAGCTTTACAGTTGTTAACACTTAAGTTTTACACTGTGTAATAGTTTCAAAGAAAGAAAAAATTAAACTGAGTTTCAAGAGAAAGGGTAGGGTTAGACTAGAATTATGTGTAATTTTGCTTCCACGTCATTTTTTCTCACTATATTTGCAGAGTTTCAAAATAAATGTGATAGGCAAGGAACCAAAAGGGGAGGGTGTAGATAATATTTCCATACTGGTTGTTAGGTTGTGAGAGGGTAGGCTGGTATAATTTATGGGCTGAGAGAGTGAGAGAAGATGTAATTTACATCACTTTATTCTCCTTTCAACTTGTTTACACATCAGATCTGAGCTTGGACCAAGGACTAATTTGTCAGGTAAAATCTGTTCTGCAACCCAACAGTATCGTTCATAATTTTGTTTTTGTTGTTTCATTTCTGATTTGAACCTTTGTAGGCTGTTATGGTATAAACTCACTCGCTTGCCTCTTATGTTATTCAAGTTCTTAATACAGCGTAGAAATGCGAGAACATAATGTTACTTACTGGAAAGAGCGATGATGGTCTTACATGCTATATCACTGCATGGAAAAAAAAATTAAGTTAAAGTAATAAATACTCTACAGTATGACATCTCAGTAACCCCAAATTATACACAGCAAGGGTTATGGGTGAACCTGTAATAGAACATTGCAGGGGGAACAGCTAGATGTCAACTTAATATCAGCCCTATAATATTTCAGTGTATTGAAGGAAGAGGCATTACCCTTTCCACCTATGTGAATATTTTACCATTCTTTTGTAACTGCTCTGATTATAGAGATATTTACATAGCTGCACATCCTATCTTTCTATGTCTGGAAATACATTAGTGATGAGTGATCTGTTTGAAAAAGATCAAATGTTTTTCTAAACTCTTTATCTCAAACAGTTGATCATATATGCTTTTGGATTTGGTTTCACTTGAGATGTGCTGATCCCATTGGCTTACAAGAAATATTTATTAGAGGAACCAGTTACCTTTCTGTGATGCACGTTTGAAGTTTTATGAATTGAGATATTAGGGATGGGCAAATCAATTTGGGGAAGTAGAAGAAGCAGTTATTGGATTGATGCGCTGCAGATAATTGCACTTTTCTTACTGTATGTTTAGCTATTTAATTTCACACGTCACAAACAATGTTTCAAAAAATCTTAAGCTGTAATTCACTTCCTTGACTTCCAAGTTTTACTTCTGTCTTGGAAACGTGTGCTGATATATCCTTAACTGTACAGTCTCTAGTTATGGTTGTGGGGGCATACACGAGGGATTGTTGTACACTGCCCTCACAGTGTTTTGGGATAGTGACGGCTCAAATCATATTGTTATGGTCTTCCTAGAATTTTTGATTATGGATTGTCCGTATCACTGTATGAAGCCTCAAATAGACTGAGGAAGTCACTTTATCTGTTGCTTTGTTCACTTATTTTAAAGATAATAAACACATCACTTGTCAATTTCTTTATAGGACTTAACCCACCTTAAAATGGGAAAACATTGACATAATGCTGTTAAAATCAAATTAGAAGTGATTGATGTCAAGTCTTTAATCAGCTACAGATTTTTGACTTATATATTCAAACCTATTTCTATTTCATAGCAACCATATGTATTTGAAATAACATACCTGTTGTTTATTTTTCTCCCTCTCTGGTAATTTCTGAAAGATGGCACTATATGCATTGCTTACACTGAATCTGTGTAAAAAATATGCTGAAAAAAGAGCGAACAAGCATGCTTATCCCTTTAGAATAGTGAAGATGATCTCTTTGTCTGTCACTTCTCTTTTCAGTATGTACTACTTCAGCAGAGTGCAGGGGAAGAGACTGGGGGGAAACTCCAGCCTCAGCTGTGTTTGGTCCTGATGCAGGGCTCACACCACCCACTGTCCAATGGATGATCTTTTTCCTCCCCAGAGCCCAGTCTCTGGCTGGGAGGCAGGAGGCTGCCCTGGGAGGCCTCTAGCTCCCCATCACCAGCTCTGCTCTCACAGGCCCCCACCACATCCCTAGAATGAGGTGATACTCTTCTTGCAGTATATTCCTGCTACTCTTCTATAATAACTTTACCAGAAGTGAAACAGAATGGAAAGGTATCTGAGATTTCTGAGCAAAACAGTGCTACTTATTTTAACAGAGTTCTATAAATATTTTATTAAATCTGTGTTCTCTATTATGTTGTGAATCCTGAGAAGGAAGTTCCTACTGAAGTGAATTTATTAGGAGCAAGAGCTACACCCCTCTAAACAAAGACATACAGGGCAAAAATTTTTTTCCACTGCTCTCATTTCTGAGTGATAAAGAAATATGGGCAGATTTTTCTTTCATTTGGATTTCTCTGTATTTGGAGTGCTTTTGATTCCCAGAGATCAGCTTTGAGACTGACTTACTCTGCATCATTTTCTATGCGGATTTTACTCAGGTGTGCTGGGCTGTATCACATTAGGGAACAGAAATTTTAGGAGGTACCAGCCTAGGAGATGGCAGAAGCAGAAGAGCTCTTGTGTACTTAAAATCTGCCTGAATCTGAGGAAGTGACTTATGAGATCTGCACCAAAGCATTTATGAGGAAATTCTCTAGACACCTGGAGGACTTATCCTACCTGACTTCAGGCATTAAAGAACAAGTGTGGATTCTACCTTTTTAATATCCCATTAAATTGGAGCTGAGCTTGCCTGAAGAGTCAGTCAGCTTGCTGAAGATTTGAATTACCTTTTAGAAGAGACTGACTGTCGCTGTTTGTTCACAGAGCAAGCCTAGGGTAGCGAGGCTCCTGGTTAAGCTCATGAGGTTGTAAAGGATGAATTTGGCTTTATGTGGGCTACTATTTTGCAAGTCAAGAATACAGGCATCCTGTCAGAGTTGGATGTCACTGTGTTAAGGCAGTCTCAGAGCAAGTCTCGGGCTTATCCTTATGCAGGCATCACCTGACGGGTTTGGCTGGTTTTGGCACATGGATGTTACACGTAGCACAGCACCTAGATCCAGGAGCCCAAAGCAAGGAAAAAGACCAGATTTCAAATAAACTCTTCTCCTCAGCATTTCTCACTGCTTCCTACCCTGCTCAATAAGGTGGTTATTGTTAATTTCACTTTAATGTTCAAAAATACCATCTTTATTTAGGTAAATACATAAACATGTGAGGTACTGTTTCTAGATACTTAAATAATCTTTGAAAATTCAAACAGTTTGGAAGTTGAAAGTTGGGAATGTCCACATTAAACTCTTCCTCAATCTGGGATGAAGTCATTTTGCAATCTCAGAGAAAGGTTGCAAAAGAGTGTGGCTCTGAACTAGTGTGTCTTTTATGTACCCATTAAATCATATTTCCTCCACAATAGATTTTTAGCAAAATAAAGGACCTGTGCCTCAGGGGCATCTGGACTGCACTTTTTGTTTAGACAGTAGAAATGGGAACAGCTGCTACAGTCATCCCCAAACTTTATTTCTGATGATGCCTTGAAGAACTAAATGGTTTATTTTCAGATCTGTATGAATAATACAGAAAACCAAACCGACCAAGCAACAAAACCCTCTGAAAAACACAACAAAACCAAACCCAGAATGTTGGTTCTGAAAATTGTCTTTGGTTTAAGGCAAATAGCAGCTCCTTTTCTAAAGATGAAGGCTTATCTTTTTTGTTATTCACTTGCACAGTTTGTTCAGCTTATTTAACCAGGAAGAAAGTATTAGAAGGCAAACAGAGAATTCATTCAGTTCAGAAAGCTTATCCATGCCTTACTGAACTATGAACTTACTGAGCTATACTGAAACATACAGTACTATAAATGCCCTCATTGTAAGTTGGACATAAATATTTTCTATAAATACTGGGTCCTGAATAATATACTTTGGTAAAAAGGTTCAAAGACGTACTGTATTTTAAACTGTAGTAATACCAATGTCGCTTGGGTTACAAACATCTGTTCAGAACATTTCTTTAGTCAGCACCGCTTCTTTTACAAGCAAAAATCTGAAGAAAACGTCAAGCTATAGCCATTACATCAGTTAAAGACTTTTCACACCTCTGTAAGGTACAAGTTTATACAAGCTTTCACAAATCAATAAACTTTAAATGAAAGCCTGCCACCATTTTGTGCACAGAAGCATTTCCAAAATTCATTCACTGACAGGTAAAAAGAAAATAAATGTCCCTGGCTAAGAATGGGTCTTTTAATTGTGTGTGTAAATAAAGCATTTTTTTCAATCTCTTCTTGGCTAGATTCCATCTCACTAAGAAAGTGATATCATGGGTAATGTTATCAGAAAGCTGGTGATAGAAGGCATCAAAAATTTTGGTATCAGCAGAGAAAAGTTCTTTTCAAAACATCCCTGGAGAAAAGTCTTATGAAGCCTATGGAATTTAAACCTTTACAGTGAACATGTAAGGTTAGTCATTGGCTTACTTTCATTTCTCTGGCAGAGGTACCAGATAATTTTGGAGGACCCTGCAACAGCACTTCTGTAAAGCTAGAGATACTTATTCGTTATGGCATGAGCTTATTTGCAATAGGAATAAAAGGGATCTTGTTTGTGTTAAGTAACATTCAATTCCTGGTATAGTAGTGTGCCTTTTTCAGAAATGACAGGTGGAGAAGGTTGATAATATATATTAGACAGCACTAAAAGGGACTTGTGTATATCTACTATACATACACTGATAATTCCTTCTTTAGTGTCATTCTCAGGACCTACCACAATAATATCCAAACGCCTATTATGGTTGCTTTTTGCTTCTTCATATGACTTGAACATGTTTCCTTATATATATTTTGCTTTCTTTGGGTAATAGAATTCAGTAAAGTTTTTTCATTTTATCTCTAAATTATTCAGAGGAGAAATGTGTTTTACCCTCATTAGTGTGTTCAGGAACTTTGGCTAGGTCAACTAGACTTTAAATGAGAAGCTAAACTACTTCCAACTAAAACTCAGGCATTTGTGATTAATTTCTTACTATTTTTTTCCTAATGTCATGCTCTTGTCTGTGAGTTTTAAATTATTATCTTTATTATTATGAAGATAACAAGGGCCATCATTCACCTTGTTGGGGATAGATGGCATCTTTTCATATCATTTTCTAAATTTATGTTTTGACATCATATACAGTAAAGTCAAGTTTATCCAAACTGCAATTAACTGACCTGCCCTTTCAAAACAAAAAGGATTGACTGGACCCTGCTATTCACCTGGAATAGCCTGAGACTCCTTTCACCATAGAGTTTGTGCAATCACAACAGGCCTGTTCCAGTCCTTGAAAGCAAAGCTAATTCCTTTTTTATGCCTGTGTAGATCTGTTATTATAAAGGTTAAAATTCAAAGGTGAAAGCATGATAAAATTTAGCTTTGTCTTGACTGGAGTATTGGTATAATGTTCTTTGTGAACCAAAAGGAAGCTTGCTTAGGTTAAATAAGAGTTTTTACTGTTACGTGCCGATAGAGGAGTATCTGTGAAAGACAATGGTAAGGGTCAATGAACACAGTAACTGTTCAGCGTACATGATGTGCTGCAGATTTAGACAAGTGCCACTCTCTTACTTCACAACTATCACATCAAGACAGGTGCCACATTCGCTCTAAGACACCAAATGTGGATGACACCTATTTCTTAAATAGGTTTTTCATTAATTCCTTTGAAAACTCACTGCAGAGCATGTGTGATATATACTTATTTGCAATTACTTCTTAGGGGTTTTTTTTGTTTATCTTCAAGTTGTTTTATTATATCTCAGATTTCAAAAATGGAGCTACATGCTTTTTTAAAAGTCTTATAACTAAGAACAAGATATTTGATTCCTGCAGTGTGTGGGTTTGTTTTTTTGTTTTGTTTTTGGTTGGTTGTTTTTTTTTCTTGTTTGTAATTTCCAAAAGTTTTCTCTGGTATTCAGCTGAAAATTTGTTTTATGCTTTTATGAATGGTGGGGGTTTTGCTAACACTCTGATACTTACTTTACAAAACTAATGATAAAAGTACCTTATGTATTTTTTCTAACCTCTTCAGTGGTCAAGTGGAGAACATCACTGACTTCTCAGCAGTAAAATGAATCGTCTAGTTTATACAATGCATTTTGTGAACAGAGAATTTATGAAAAAGTTCATAGAGAGAGTCAAATTCAAGGATACAATTACAGGAATGGACTCTAAGATCCTTGTAGTATTTCTTCATAATTTAGCTCTCTGTAAGTATTGCAGGCAGAAAATGACATGCGAGTCAAGCACTGTTCTGCATTGCTGCCATTTCTCTCCATGTTTATGTTGCTTTTGGTATATATGTTATGGTGAGAGACTATGTGGGAAGGTATCCATTAAGACAAGTGTTTTTAAGGGGTTTGATGGAGAATACATAGGTGGTTTGTTTATAATTGTAAATATTTGGATCAGTAACTCAACAAGAACATATTTTTTGGATTTGATCCATGCACATTAGTCAAATGATAGTTCATACATCTTTATTTGAACAGCAACATTAAAACCAGCTATAAAGAGTTGGTTTTGTTTCGGTTTGTTTTTACTATTTAGGGATCTGATTGCATCAATATTAAAATTCTTGTCCCTATATTCAGCATGTTAGCAGGCTGCCCTGCTTTGAGCCATAAGTTTGCACTGTGGTAGCTGAGTTGATATGGTTCATGTCATGTTTCATGTATTGCCATTTCTTTACATAGACAGGGCCTGAGAGTTTTATTAAAAGGACAGATGAAAACAGTGAGAATGAGATTTTGGCTCCTTCTATGCATATAGAGACTGTGGAAGGCACAAGGGAAGAGTTAGATCTGTGGGCCTAGAGTAAGACTACTTGTTTAATTTTATGCTTACCTATTATCAGTTTAGTTTTCAAATGCCATCTTTATTCAGAGCTAGAAATACCAAACATACTATCATAACTGATCATTTTCTACATTGACCCAGAACACAAAGTTATTGTCTGACTGCAGACAATGAACTAGAGGGTGTCATCATTCACAAGAACTTGGGGGCAGATGGAAACAAACCAACCAACCTCCCAATAATGACTTTGACCTTCTTTTTCCTATGGGGTTTGGTATTCAAATCGTAAAACTTGCTTCAAAGCATCTATTTCCAGATTTTGGGTTGTTTTTTTCAGTAAGATACGGAGTCCTATTTAGAATACTTGCTGAGTCAAGTTTAGATCAAATTCCATACACTTTTTCACTTGTGAATGATTTCTTTTATCCAAACAGAGCTCTGCATTTTCAAGTACTATTTAATCAGAATGTTTCACAGGTGGTATTCATATCCTACCAAAAAAGAGATCTCATTAGTTGAGAGGGTTTTTTTCAGTACAATAAAAGTCATTTTATTCATCAGAAAGTGTTTTTTTTCCTGCATTTGTGCCTATCAACCAAACTGTCTATTTTTTTCTCATCTAACCTTATTTTCATATTGGAGCAAATCTCCTATTTCAAGTACTGATGGTGAAATATTTTTCCTAGAAGGAGAATGATTACTCCTTTAATACTAGAAGAAACTTCCTTAAAAGAGCAACACTAAGGTACTACAAGTCAGTTCTAGGTTTTCTAAGGTATTTTTCCTTTCACTTTTTTCTGTGTTTTTTTCCTACCTCATCTCATAAAGACTCTTCATGTGACATTTATACTGTAATTTAGTAGCTGAAGAAGAACTGTAAAAACACTTTCAAAACTCTCCAAAGATTTTTTTTAAAATAAATTTTTATAGAATAGGTCCTTGTACGGAACACCTGATGGTCATTTGTGGTTTGATGAATGTATTGCCATAATTCATTTGCTACTAATAAGAAGTTAACATATTCTAAATATCTGCAGATACATTGCTTATTCTTTACTATAACAGCACAGTAGTAGTGTGTGATATTATGTATTCCCTTATTGTAAGTGTATGTAATGTAAATATATAAGTATATATTTGCTTAGTTAAAAAAAAAAATAAAGTCCAATGGAGTGTTCTTTATGATCTTGCTGTCACCATTCATCACGTAGAGACAGTATGAAAAAACATAACTTTGGAAAATTCGTAGGTTCTTAATTCAATTAATCAAAATATGATATTTCCTGAGTGTTGTTTTTCTGCTTGCTGAAGCTTAAGTTCCAAAATAGACACTTCTCTGTGGGTGAGATCTCCCTAAAAAGGACTGGCTGCAGATCCAGAATAAAAAGTAATTTTATCATTATATTTTTTTATAAGAAGTGCATATAAAGCTTTCACCATTTAAATGGTACTGTAGCTCTTTCTTCATCAGCAACTGGTGAATATAAAATATTCATTAAAGTAAAATTTTTCAGGTATTCATCCTTGAGTGTTGCCAATTGAATTCTTGTTGTATAGCGCTATAATCAACATTCATCAGTCACTGGTGTGACTTTCCTCTTCGTAATATGCTAAAGCACATGGTTGGTGTTCCAGGATGGTTACCATCTCTCAGAACGATATTTTTGCCACTATTTACAATAATTAATGAAAGCCATATATATAGACCTATCTATTTTTATTGAACTCGAAATGACTGTACAGCACAATTTCTGAAATATATGGCATACATTGTGGAGACCAACACGATTATAAATAAAATTATTCATATATATGCAGTATTTACTTATCTTTTACCTTTTGGAGTCTCCTAACATCTTTTCTTTTTGAAATGATACCCTGAGAGATGTTCCTAGGGTAAAAATACAAAAAAGATTATGAAAGCCAGTGCATTTAGTTGTAGGCAAATCTCATTATACTGAAGACTTCTCCTGACAGAATCATTGCTTTTAATCAAGATTCTCTCAGGCATGAATATGATTCTGCTTGTCCCAGAAAGGAAATGCCTTTAAGTTTGTTCTGTTTCTAACTGGTCTTTTCTAAGAGCAGTCTGAGACCAGCTCAGATCTCAATCCATTCATTGGAAGGACACTGGATTTTTCAAAACATCAGATGTGTAGCAGGGCTGTCTGAAACGTAGGTGTTCTGTGATGAACATCTCACTAGTTTCCATTAAGGCTTCCCAGCATTGGAAAGAATTCAAAATTTGTGTTGATTGAACACAAAAATAATGCCTCGATTCAAACTTGTCTGAATTTTGTGACAACTATTCTTTGGAATAATGGGCAAGTATCTTAATTTTAATTGATTTTCTTCTTTTTTGAAACCTATGGTAAAGAACCATATGGAATTCAAATCAGAACACATGTATACTGACCTGTGCTTAAATAAATTAGGCAAGCAGTCACTTGTGCTCTCTTGAAACTTCAAGATTTTATCTGTATATGTTTTATCCATGCCTGAATATTTTTGAACAATACTGAGTTCAATCAAAAGAAAACATAGCAAAGTTGTCTTTCTGCAGGTAGTTTGTATTAGCAGTCTAATAAATGAGCCAAACAATGAATCAGAAAATGATGGTACAGTGAAGGAATAATGTGGGAGTTTACCATCTTATAAAATAGTACTAGCCAATTCTCATGACAGCTGGGGCACAGAAGGAGGTTGACTTTGATCACTCGAAAATGTACATTTTCTGTGGAGAAACTAGCCCCTATTCATTTTTGCAGTCTTCAGTATAGATTATTTACTTTTTTTTTTCTGACCAGAATGGTGCTGTTTTATATTTATTCTGCACTGATGAGGAAGAGTCTTTGCACTTCAAAGAATAGATGAGTCATTTATTCACTTATGTTTATGAAGTATTTTGAATTTAAAATGAAAATGCTTTTAAAGTATATAAACAAGGGTGGGGGGGAAGCAAGAGGACAGATTCAAATGAAGCAGAAATGTAAGGTCCTTGTTTGATGGCTTGAATGAGTGCTTTCTTGGCTAAAAGCCATTTTAACACAGATCAAAATTAAAATTGAGCAGGGTAGGTAGTCTTGCAACCTCTACTCCAGCAAAAGAGTGTTTTTGAAAGGCATGTATCTACCTGATTTTCTGATGAATCTTAATGGATTGAGTAGAAGGTAAATATAATAGCAAGTAGTCAAGAAGGTCATATGATTTTACTCCTAACTGGGAAGGAGGCCCAAAATCTCTTTCAAATCCTAAAATAGTTTGAGAAGTTAGTAAGACCTTTGGAAATACATACATATACACACACATATGCATGTATGTAAATATTTATACATATAAACACAGTACT
Source organism: Limosa lapponica baueri (assembly GCA_002844005.1). NCBI lineage: Eukaryota > Metazoa > Chordata > Aves > Charadriiformes > Scolopacidae > Limosa > Limosa lapponica. Next base: position 260,267 of record KZ505722.1, read on the forward strand.
CTTTTTTTTTCTTCCAGTATTGCATCTAAAATTTTAGCGTAATATATACCAAAAAGGTGCTACCATTGAAATTTGCTGCAAAGTCAAATATTCAGAGCATGATACATAGCACCAGTGTTACAATGATGTCTAATATGAGGTACCCCTGAAATTCCTTACTTATTTGGTAGATTTTTACTAGGGACAATGCTATTACTAAGTATAAATGCTGGTAAGATCACTAAAAATTAAGTAGTTAAATAATATACCTAGTGAAACAATGGTACAGTAAAATTTAAAAGAATTTTTCTGTCTTATATGGAACTGCTGTGATGGAAAATTTCTCTGGGGACTGGAATCTTGAGGACAAGTCATGCATAAACGAAAGCAGCTTATGGGTAGCAAAAGGAATTTTTGGGATTTAGGACACAGTGCAATAGTAATGGCAAATTACATTTCCTTACCTGAGTCAGCTGCACCACACAATGTATGAGAGAGATCTCTCTATTTCCTCCTTACATATATCTTGTCTGTTTTCTTAAGGAGAGAAATATACAGTGACAAGGAAAGGAATAATTATGTCTTTCAGGGGCTTGTGATCTAATTTAGCATTCAGAAATATTTGCTGATAGATAAAAGCAATGAATCTTTCACATCAGTAAGTTAACCACACACTCTTCTTCCCATAGCTTATTGTTTCTGTTGCGTCATTGTATTTACTTAGCCAGTGGGTAAATCTTCACACCTGATTTTAAGTTGGCGAGTGAGATGCTGCCTAAGGATTAAATCACCACTTGGCCAGCTAGAGAATTTAGGGGCTATGCCTTTTATCTAGGCACCTTGGTTGAAGTTTCTGTGAATCAGAGAGGCATGGGGAGTAGTTATCACTATATAACCAGCTGCAAAAGACATTGCAGGAACATTTTGGTGGCATGATTTATTGATTATATTTTCCCTTAAGTGTATTATACTATAAGCTGTCTATAAAGCTTATAAACTACTAAATATAGTATACAATAATACAGCTTCAGGATTCCCCCTCTGAGTGATCTCTTGTTCTGACCATCACTACCTGCAGAAGAGAAGGTGTGAGAAAGCCATACATTGACATAATATCTTCCATCCACAGGGGTAGTAACCTTGGAGGGATTACTCTGTGAGGAAGCCACTCCACTTGGGGACTACCACGGGGCTCATCTAGAGCCATTCACAGCTGCGTAGTACATGGGTGCAGTTCTGGCTTTGTGGTCATTATCTAAGATCAAATGACAAACAGTAAAAAGCAAAAAGTATGCTGAGGTTGTATCAGCCAGATTACCCAAGTGGTCACCTTAACCTTTTTCAGATCAAGTTTTGCTCCCCTTTTGATATTCAAAACCCTTTTTTATTTGGTAGGAAAAGGAGGAGTGAACAGTTTATGCCCTAGCTTAGGTGGGTTCATAACCATTGCTGGGAACTTTGATGCAGAAATTAAGACTATACCCTACTATATATATTACAGCAGAGTAGGCAGTACTTGAAAGTAGAAAAATATATATGTACATGTATTTAAGTGTAATAAGAGATGGTAAAATATTTCTGAACTTTGAGGAAAATTTTAGAGATGATATCACTTTCCTCAGGAAAAACAAAATTCAGGCAGGCCATGAGTGGAACTTGTGTGGGTTGCTGTTGTTACTGTCAGGAAACTCTAAAGACATTAAAATATTTTTACGCCAGTATTTCAACCCTCTATATTTTATTGTACATTGAATAGAATTTGGTTGTTTGTTAGGCCTTGTCCCACGTGAGAAGATAACACTTCAGGTTAGAGATAGGCAGGAGCCAAAATGAAGGCAGAAATTGCAGAAGAGTCAAGAAGTGGCTTTTTATGTATTGCTCATGAGAAATGGATGACATCACCATTGCTAATCAGTGAATATATATTTGCCAGTTACCTAAAATATTAATATCTCCTGAATAAGCAGGTTCCTATGTGATATCAATCCACAGCTACCCTTCATAGAGTGTCAATGTCTGAAGAGGTGCCAGGCTAGTACAGAATGCCAAGTGCCACCGCAAAGCAAATTCAAATATAGAATCCCTTCTTACAGTAGGCTAGAAAAACAGTCAGTAAAGACTGTATCTAGAAGAAGGGACTTTTATTATAATTTTTTATTAAGAAATCTCATGGGAGCTGTTTATTTGCTTCCCCTCCAAGCCATCCAGCTGTTCCTTCCATTTGTGGTCTTAGGGCTAATTACATAATGTCCCTAATTTATACTCACTGGTAAATCAGATCAGAGAATTACCTGGAGGGTAAGCTCTAATTAGAGGAATTTCAGAACAAATTGTCTAAAGAGCTTGTTTAGTGTGATTAAATGCAAGTGATGGGCCCCATTCTCTTCCCCCACCCCCCGGTCCCCTTTTAAAACCATGAATATTTACCTTACATGAAAACCTTGCAGGTTAGAAAAAAAATCCTGGCAATGACAGTTTTAATTAAACTGATATAAAACAAATGGTCGTGCTACCTAAGAGAGCAAACTGAATTCTGTTTTTGTAGATATATGCACATGACTGTTGTATTTTCTTACTACTGTTTTAATATTTTAGAAATAGTAAAGTGGACAGTAAGTGTCTTACATTATGGATGAATGGAAAAGAGATACATGTGAATCTGATTCATATTGTGTCTGCTGCATCTTGTCTAGCAACAGAGAAAAACAAAAGTATGCAGTCATTTGTCCTATATGGCCTTGGAAAATACATGGTTTCATCTTTGTAATGGCATGTATTGGATGAGGCATGTTGTCAAAGTCCTTGCTGAGCAGTAGAGAGGACTAAGTAGAAATGGCCCTCTGTACTTTGGCTGGGGAAGGATGAAAAGCTCCTCAGTTTATATCACCAAGATTTAAATAACCTGGAAGCAGGACGATCCTTGTCTTATGCAAACTGTCTCAAATAGCTGTCTGGAGTTCATAAGGAGAACAGTGGGCAGCAAAGAAAAGTGTGAAGTCAAATGAAAAAAAAGATATGACTCCTGTGTTTTGCTGGTGGTGCAGATTCTGGTTGGAGACTTTGGAATCAGATTCATCATCAAGATGCAGCAACAGAGGAAAAGATGTGAATGGAGACTTAGGAAATAAAAACTGACACTTTAATACTCTATCTTGTATTGTGCTTATGGAAATGTAAATGATATGTTTTACAAGAGAATGAAGAGGATCATATATTACCATGCCCTACCCTATTCCTGGTTCCTTTGAATTCCTGCTATGCTGTGTGGATTTTTCATTGTCTGACATTATATAATTAAATTTCTTGTCCTGGATTGACCTTGAATACGTTGACTCCATTATCCCACAGCAGCTAATGTAATGTAATGTCAACCTTCTTTCTGAAGCAACATCCCACTTGTGTGAAAGGACATCGTGTAAACCTTTTTCCCTGAAGAAGATACCCTGAACTCTTTTTTACCGCCTTCTCTTATGAAAATAAAAAGAATTTGGAACCAGTACTACAAAGGTTATTTTAATATGCACCCACTTCTTGGGCACATTAAGGTAATGTAGTAATTATCAGCTGAAATAATAGCTCTGCTTACTTGCCTTTTGATTAGAGACAAAAACAATCATGTGAGCAGTGAATGAAGCCTGCTGAATGGTTTTTGAGCCACGCTGATTTGCTCTTAGACTGATTTTTACTGCATTTAGAAACAAGGACCTTTCCAGTCTCCCTAGCTAAACAGCTCTGTTGAGAAAATATTAACTAGCTGAAAGTGGTATATAGATTCCTAAGGGAAGATCCTCTATTACAGAGCATCAAATGCTGCTAGAAGTAGCTGACTGCCAAGATTTCTGTAGTAAAAGCAGAAGTTCATAACACAGACAACGTGAAATAAAGGAAAAAATATCCTCATGGACTACAAGTGAGTATATGGTACCAATCTCCCAGAAGAAAAAAAAAAGTAAAAAGTAAAATTCTTTGAACCTTTTTTTTTTTTTTTTTAAGAAGATAAACATTGTGCTTTTGGTTTTATAAGCGTTGGCTATAGTATTGGTAGATATATCCTGACTATATATATTATTTTAACTGGTAAAGTTTGTTTCCAAGAACTCCTGTGCCTATATATAGGCACTAAGTAATGCCCCAGATGCTTTTGTCTTAAACAAAAGCCATAGATGAAAGTTAATAATGTACAGTCTACTGTTATCTTTAATAATAAGTATCCTTACCTGTGGCTGAAGGGTTGGGGAAACTCAGCCATCTGCTATGTAGTAGAGATGCATCTACCTTTGTACATACAAGTAAAAGTTTTTATCAGCAGTACACCCCTAAGTATGTCTTCTGCAAGTAGCTTGGAAGCTGCCTTTAGGATGAAGCTTGTGAGGCACTGCCAGAGAGAGGTCCTATGTGTTTTGATTCAGCTATATGCATTCTACACAACTCACTGCTCGCCCATGCAAGGCCAGAAGAATGGATGTTTGTGTCTCATCCATGTTCAAATGTCACATGGACAACTAACAGAGAGAAAGCAGAGGGTTTAGCGAAGATATTTTAGACTGAACACAACAAGCTTCCAAGAACATCTAATGTGAATGTCCTATCTCTACTTCCCATGAGTAATCACAAAGTTATCTGTAGGAACACACAAGTATGTTCCCCTTGGCTTGAGGATAACAAGAACAAGCTAAAGATCCTACCATGTGGTTGTCTTTATATTTAAAGGTAATAAAATATTTCTCTGGAGTAATTGGGAGAGCTTGGATGCTCTCTGAAGACTACAAAGATTTGTATTCGGTACTCCTGGTGGGATTTTGAATAAATCCTTAAATCTACCCATGCCTGAATTCTCCTTCTGCAAAGATGATAGTAGTGCCTTTCCTTTCAACATTTATTTTTCTTACCTGTGTAAGTTTCTGGCAAAGGAAATGTCTGGTTTTGATACTTGCACAGAATCTAATGAACTGAGGACCAAATCTTGGTTCATGCTGTAGGCAGTACTGTAATATAGGTAATAATAATATTGATATATTTTTGAGGAGTGTAATATGTATAAAAAAAAACTGCTTGGAGTGAAATATTTTATATAATTATAGTGAATGGAGATTTAAGACTGACACTATAGAGAAAAGGTTTACTGGCATTTTAAAGTGGTATTTTAAAGCAACGATCTCAAGGATGTAAATAGTTATGCTGCACACTTTCATTTCCATTATGTAGTTTTTAGCTTTTATTAGATTTTTTTGTCTTTGAAAAATATCTTTCTAAAACAGATACATAAAGGACATTGCTGTTCAATGGAATACATGTAGTTTTCTAAAATTCATTTAAGATCTCTAATTCATAATGATTCTTAGTAATTATTTGTTCACAGCTCGAATAAATGCCAGCAATTGCCAAGTAAATGACAATTTGAAAGCAGAGGTCTCACACACTAGTCAAAATCAGGTCAAGCCTCTTTTCTGACTGCTCCATCCATTAGCCAATTCAACACACACAGTCAATAGCTAAAGCTTGGCTTCACACCACAGATTCTAAGCAAGGGAGAGTGTCAGGAAGAAATTTTTAACTTTATAACTGATTCACAGTCTTTCTGTTAACTGGTCTATTAGGACAAGTGAAGTTTAAATTGCCTGATTGAAAATTTATTTTATTTGCTCAACCTTGAAGTTTAAACTGCTTTTCCTTGACATCCTGTGACTATGAAATGGACAGAGTTGATAGCCCATAAAATAGACTAACTTTTCACTGGCATCCTATCAATATTTTGTCATCTGAAAAGATCAAGGAAATTAGAATTATGTACTATTGTTTCTTCTTGAAAAAGATGTTATAGAAAACTAAAACTTTAATTCTGGCAGGAAGTGGTAGAATTAGTTTAGTTGTGTTTTGGGTTTGTTCTTTTTTTCATTTTAAAATGAAAAATGTTTTATTTTCAAAGCAAATATATTACCAGTGTTTTTGATTGACCAGAGTTTTCAAAAGCAGCTGAGGAATTTGCCTGCTGAACCAGATTGCCAGATAGATACCCCAATATTTAAAGGACCCATAATCATCAAGTTTGTTGGAAATATTTTTCACTAAATTGTATGCTGTATTGAATAGAGATTTAAGATTCTACTACTTCATAGTATATATAATATACAATTTAATCCATATTTTCACTTTTCTACACAGTTTAGGTGAATATTTTAATGAATAACTGTGTCTGAATGAGTTGGCTCTTCACTGCTGATGGTGGTTCAATGCTCCAAACTTACTGTTACATATAATATACCATCCCCTTTCTTTCAGCTTCTCTATGAATCCTCTAAGAGCTTTTAAATGGGTGTAGGAAAGAAGGTGTCTTATAATGTGTCAAACCTGAAAAATTGGAGTCCAGATAGCAAAAATTCATAAGTTAAATCCCTGACAGTATTCTGAGAGGGAATCTTTAGGGAACACCAGTTTTCCAAATAGCAGTTTCAGAATATGTCTTTAATATGCTTGTTGGAAAAAATAAATCTGGTTATCTTAAAAGAAACTGTCTGTTTACATTTAGCTGTCAAACAATAAACAAAGCTAATGACCTTTCTGTTTTAGCAAGTAAAACTACAGTTATTGTGCAGAATCAGCTTTTTTCTTATGCATACAATAATGAAGAATCTCTGCAAGTTACTAGGTTTTAACAAGGTTTTTTTAGTAATTTTCCAATGTGCTTTTAGAGAGGTGAAAGTCCTTTCCTAATGAAAGTCCTAGTCAAACTGCTGTGATAGAAATGCAGAACCACAGAATAATTTAGGCTGGTAGGGACCTCTGGAGGTCTCTAGTTCATACCCTGCTGGGGAGAGTAGGGCTAACTTCAAAGCTAGATCAGACTGCTACTGAGTTTTGAATATATTTGAGGTTGTAGAATCTACAACGTTTCTGGGCAATCTTTTCCACTGTGTATCCATGTTTATTGTGTTTATTTTTTTTCCCTTGTACCTGATCAGAATTTCCCTTGTTTCAACACATAACTTGCAGCCAGAAAAGTCTGTCTCAGGCTTCCATACAATACCCCTCTAGGTAGCTGAAGATTACAATTAGATCTCCCTAAATCAAGCAAGCTTCACTCCCTCATAGTCTCCTCATGGATCATACATTCCACACCCGTGTTGGGCTTACTTCAGTTGGTCAATATGTATTATGTATTGGGAAACCCAAAACTGAGCAAAGAAAACATGACCCCAGAAGGGCTTCAGAGAGGGCAATACCCCCTTTGGTCTTCTAGTAATGCACTGCCTTATGCAGGCATCCATGAGCACTCCTACTTGTCTTTTCCTTTGTGTCACTGGATACACCCCCAGTCAGGCTTGTCTTAACTAGAAGCCTCTGAACAACACCTTCGCTGCTTCACCTTTTGCCAAGTGCCTTTGCAGGTTCTCCAAGTGAGCTTTTGGAAATAAAAGGTAGTTACAGTCCTCCAGCCTACACCATCTCTGTCCCTGTCTGCCCCTTGCTCAAGCATAGCCTCTGGGTCTCCCTCTGGGGAGCTCCTTTATCTGTCAGTTCTCTGTCTCTACCAGACCTCATCTCCCAGAGTTGAGGCCACAGTCCCCAGCTGTGGTCTTGGAGAGGATCTCAGCCACTGCCTGGAGCCTGAGACCTTGGGAGATCCCTTAGGGCCCAGGCTGCTGCAGCGTGAGGAGTTATTGCTATAGCTTATGCCCAGGATTGTGCTCCCTGGCACGTCTCCATCAGTCTCCTTTGGCAGTCACCCTCCATCCAGCACCCCTGGAGTCAATGGACACCCTCAGTCTACCCTCTTTGTTGTTTTCCATGAGATTGTGGAGATAAAGGCAGATGAAATCTATCCTAAATTTTGAGATTCCCCTGCACCCCAAGATTGAATAGAAGCAGTAATAAAACAGAAGGAAAAAAAAAAAAAGAAAGAACTTCACCTAGTTGAAAGGAAGAGTTTTTACATGTCTGAGTGAATTCTGGCTTTCTTTGAAGGAATAGCAAAACTCCCACTTACTTCAGTGGAATAGGACTTATCTCAGTTATTTATGGAAAATCCCTTCTCTGAGGAGCATCTGGGATCTGAAATAAACTGTAGCCCCTGACATACAAAGTAGAAATTTGTCTTCATTCAAAGTTTTATGAAATTAATATTATAAAAAGAAATCAAACTTTTTTTTCCCCTGGGGAAATGTGCCTTTAATAACTGGATGGCAAATATACTACATGCAAGTCTTGTTCTACTAAATATAAATGGTAAATTTATTAGGTTGGCTATTGAACATAGCTTAAATAACAATTGATTATTAAAGACATTTTAATTTCACTATCATTGAGTATTCATAGTTCTTACACACTCCTGTTAATTGTTCTGGAATATAATTAATCAATTTAAATTAAGTTGCTCTGTGATCAATAATGATGTTACTGTGCCACACAAAGGTGAGGAAAAGTTCATGAATAGGGAACAGAAAATGATGACAAGGAGAAGAGAGGTATATTACAAAGCACAGGAGTGACCACTTGAGCTCTTTTCTTAATACCTCTCTCTAATAGAATACAAGGGATTTGTAGGAATACCATTTTTAAAAAATAAAAGACAAAATGGCATGAATCATGTTCTACCTGTTGAATTCCTTGTCATGGGAAAATCTGTAGAAATGTGGCTCAGTAAGGTTCAGATAAAGATTAGATTCACATTAGTAAGAATGTAAAAGAAGGTAGGAATAAGATCTGAAGTTTTTCTAGCTCATAAGATGGCTACAAAGGCTATATATTAATGCCTCTGGTGATAAGCCACACACCCCCATGATACGAAGAAAAGAAACCACAGCTATTGTGTTGGATTTCATAAACCATTACTCGTGGTCTACTTTACCTTTCTTTTAAGGATCACCCCTACTTGAACAAAAGATGATGCACTGATATTGTCAGGTAACAGCAAATTTTGTGAGACTTTTCTTGCTGTTAACCTAAATAAAAACGGACTATGATCTCTGTAGATTCTCGTGTTAGGAGAAATGTAGCAGGTTGGCTTGAGGGTTTATATCATGGCATACATGCGTCAGCTGCTTGTTCTTCCTTCAGTCATATCATTCATCTGTGGAAACTTCAGCCAATCTAAAAGCACAGATTTCCTTTCTATGGAAAACAGTGCAGCAACAGAGGTGATCTCAGAGCTGATCTCATCCCGTGATCAGGCTGGGACATGATCTAAGAATGGACCCAAACTCTGGAGCTCAGAAGCACTCCTGGGTCCTCTAGACAACATAGCTGTAGCTAAAGCTGTATATAGCAACTGATGCTCTGTTTTGAAAGGTGTTCTTCTGAGATTAAAATTACAGATCTGTGATCTTAAGGTTTTTGGCTGAGGCTATTGAAACTCTCAAAATGCCTTGATTGCTTTTACACCTTTTTTTAAAATGTATTTTGGCTTGCTAAAACCAGCTCTTGCAGACCTATTTGTTCATGCATGACCAGGTTACAGCTAACCTTTAGAGAATTTAGCAATTGCCTTTTTATACCAGTATTTGTACTAAGTTTCAATGTATCAAAAATTTACAATTATACTTGAGACTGTTCTAGTAAAACCGTTAGAAAAGAACAAGAAAAACAAACAAAGCAAAAGCCCTACAGATTCTACTGACAGGACAATATTTTATGTCTTACAGAAATATAATATAACATTAAAAGCAAAAAAGTTGCATTATTGAAATAAATAGTAGCAGATAAAGCATTCTCAATTTGGTAGAAACTGGACCTACAAAATCATTGAGTATCCATCCACTTTCCTCCTTTCCTTTTGGTGCATTGCAGCCCATGAGACAAGCCAGTGTTTAAATGGCAGCTGTTTCATAAACATGCTATTTTCTAGGAGACTTCAGTACATTGAATCCTGTTTCAAAAAGAAAAAATTTGGTGAACCTGTATTTGTGATGTTCTAGTTTTGGAACTTGGCCAGCGTATGTGTGTGTTCAGCAATACTCCAACAACTTGTTCTAACATTTTAATGTATGATTTTGATACAGGCACTTTCTTGGAAAGCCTATTCTGAACCCCGTGGACCCTTGAGGGATGTTAATTAATAGAAATGTATGTATTAATAAGGAAGAAGGATTTCATTCTGCAAGAACCTTGTTCAGACTGGCAAATCCAGGGAATTAAGATCTGATCAGGGAGATTTTATTTTTATTTCTATCGTAGCATTTTAAGCTTTCTAGATATTTTACCGAGTTGTTTTTACACCTGCTTTTGCTAACCCATGAAAGTTTCTTAAGTGCCAACAACGAGAAAACAGTATAAAGTGGTATTAATTTCTTAAGAGTAACTTCAATTAGGTAGGTCTGTAAAGAACATATTGATTTTTTAAAATAAAAGTTATTTGAACACTTTTAACTTTCATTATCATCATAAAAAAAAGTCATTCCTTCATCAAAACTGTTTTGAGCTTCAAGACTAACTGAATTTGAAAGATTCAGAGCAAATTTCTGCCAGATTTCATCTGAATCCTTCTCTGGCATACAAAACTTGGACGAGGTTTTGATACTTCTGGAGCATATTGAGAAAATAAGTCCAACCTTCAGATTTGTAAGAAAACTGTCTTGCAGGGTTTTTTCAAGGATTTTCTTTCCTAATCTTTCATTGACTTTATATGACCTTGAACAATATTAATCACTTCAATTTTTTTTATGCTTAATTTTGCCTAAATATAGGAAAGAAGTACTACATTATCAGGGATGCTATGGGTTTAAGCAATTAATGTATTTTAATTTTTCAATTTAATTTTTAAGACATAGCAGTAAATGAGTGTTACAGTTTTACAACTGTAACAATTTCACATTGAGAAAGAGAGATACAACACTGTGTCTTCAGATATTCTTTCCTATTTTAAAATCAGTTCACATGAATCAAGCTTATGCCCCCTTTATTTTCTCTAAGTACTCATTCTTGGAAGCACTTTGTGTGAATAGGTTTAGCTGGCTAGTCTGTTTCTGAAACCTGCCTTTAACATTTATACAAAATGAGCATTCACTACTGGCAGTGTTAACACAGACAGCCAATCAGCAATTGGTAGCAATTTTGTGCAAATTAATTGACCAACAAGATCTAAGATTTTAAATAGCAAATATAACGTGGGACAGAGTTTGACATGTTTGAATAGTCCTCTTGTTTGCTACACTTAGGCTCCCACAGAAAGCTGTTATTCAGAGTAAGCAAGAGTACTGACTAAAGGGTAATCCACATTTTCTACAGGCAAGAGATTTTCATGATCAAGCTATAAGAATTAAGGAATAATAATAATAATTAATTTGATAATTTAAAATATGTATCTAATAAAAATATTAGTAATAGTCAGAAGTCTCTCATGAGCAGAAAAATTAGATCATTGCAGCATGATTCACTGTGAATTATTCACACAGCTGTAGAAATGATTCAGACTGACAGATTGATGGGTAGAACATGCCCATAAAAACAGGATATTCCCCACTCTTTGTTATCCTTTGTGTGTTACACATTCTATGGCTTTGACTGAGATTCTACAAGTACATGCAAAGCAGTGAATGTCAGCCAGCAGAATGATCTCTGATTTTCCTGTGAGCACAAAATTAAAGGATATGACCCAACAGGAGCAATTGACTGAAGAAAGGAATGGAAATTATATTCTCAGTTAACAGTGGTGTTAACAACTGAAATGCATATTATGTACTCTTTGGCTTCGGTTTTATGAGAGATGTGCATAAAAGTTCAGAGTCAGCAATTATTATTTTTTTCCTGGTGAAGTAAAACACTTCTTAGTAATAAACAAACAGTCATAGGAAATGAGTCATCTTTTTTTATTGCAATCCAGAACAAACTTCCAATGGTTAAATTAGTATGGCAAAATTTGCTGTGAAACCAGTGACAAGGGGCATAATATTTTTCTGAAATAATATGTTTTGTAACTCACATCTCCCTGCTTCTTCATGTAAGAATAATAATATTTCTGTAGTTTTAGGTACATCTTTCTGTTGAGGTTACAGTAATACTCATCTTGGGCAAGTTTAACCTGACGGACTTATTAGTAGTTCCTTTTAATTTTTGGCATGAAGACATCCTTTTTTAGCATCCTTTATCTGAAGGTAGCTTCTGTACTGGCAGGTTAACAGCCTAGTGACTGTAAAACATTTACAATAAATGGAACACAGTCATCAAAAAGAGAGAAAATAAGTCTGTCGTTCTTACTTGAGTATGTAGCTGCTCTGTTTAAAACACCACAGCTGGTGCTCTTTGATTAAGTAATGCCTATCAAGTGGATTACTGTAAGTGGAAACTTTATAGTGCTTGTATTTGGATAGTAGAACCTAGATTTGTAGACGCATGTGCACTGTAGTTCAGCAGCACAATGCAATGAAGGTTTTAAACAAAGAAGCAGCATAAAATATTTTGTCTTTTGGATTTTTATTTTTACTGTTCTGAAGCCATCCCAGTAAGATTTGATACTGAACATGAAATCAGAAGATATTTTGCCTTTTTTTTTTTGTATGCTATGGTGTGCTAGGTACCTTCTAGGGGAAAAAAAAAGAAAAAAGAAAGAAGTCTAGTCTAATTCCTCAAAGAACTGTCACGGTATGTTCTTCACCCTGCTCTAGCCTTTGGGGTGGATTATTAGCTCAGATAATTTCGCTTACACAGAGCTCCTAAAGGGTGTTATTTCTTTTATAGGCAGGAATAAAGAAATGAGTCCTATCTTAAAGATCTTGTGGTCTCTTACCACAAATCTAAGAATCCTTGGGCCATGGAATGTAGTAGTTTTGGTAGACAATCATATAGACCTCAAACCCTACTTTTCTCAAAGAAATATAGGCATCAAGCATGACTTCATTTACAACTTAAGTGCTCAACTCCAATAGTGACTTAGAAGTCTTTTTTAATTGTTAAGGAGTCTTGAGATGCCTAAATATCTTTGTTCATAAAGTTAGCATCCCTGTACAGGCAGACCCAGTAAGTATTTACACATACAGAAAGTTCATTCAAAAATCGCTGTCCACAAATAAGAGTAAGAGGAGGCAGCTGAGATCTTTTTGATAAAACACTCATGATTGGAGAAGTTATGTGAGAAGCACTAAACTTAAGTTCCCTTCTCACACTTAAAAACTCAAACCCATATGTTCTACTTCGGTCACAGCATCCTTTTCCAGAGCATTTTTCAAAAGAGTTTTCTGAACACACTTTCCACTTCTCTTGTCCGAGCTAGTTCATTGTACGGCAAGGAATACAGGAGTCATAGGGCCAGAAGAAAAAAAAAAGAAAAAGAAAAAAGAAAAAAATAAAAGAAGGAAAAAATCTATCTTGACTCTATATTAGAATAAATGGGGGTTGCTTCTGCATTTTTCAGTACAGTAACATCCATAAACATCACTAGGCATCAGAATGAGAATCCAGAGTCACCTCCACTCTTTCTCTCTGGAATCTCATTTGCAGTTCCTGGGAAATTCAATGGTGAATGAGATAAAAACTTTGAATTCTTTTGGAAAATGAAAACTTAGTCCCGAGAAAAAGAGGAATTCACTTTCTTTGCAGTGCCTATGAGAGCTGCACACACACTGAATAATGTAACAGGCGGCGTGGGTGGGTGTGCATGTGCAGGCAGAACATCCCAGTGCCACTGCTGGTTCAGAATGAAAATTCATTCCCAGACATGTCTTTTCCACACAATCGTTTTAACACATTCCTCCTAACCTGAACATGTTGAGCACAAAGGAACTTCATGCATCATGCTGTTTATCCTTGACCTTTCCTGTTGGGTTCAGGGAGGTACACATGTCTTCTACTTTCTCTTGGAAAATTCTAATTAAAAGAGAAGGGAGAGATTTAAATGTGTGAAATTTTAATAGAGTTTCCCACTGTAGCAATTGTACATTATGTCATCTTGGATAAATTTTGACTGAATTAGCTTTTGCAGAATGCCCACCAGACCTGCTTTCACAGGCTGTTTTGCCATCTGCACTATTAAAACATCCCCATTAAGTGTGCCTAGGGTCTAATCTTTCGCAACTGATTACAAATCGTCCATAATGCACAGCCTGAAATAGAATCACAGGAATTAATTTTTAAAAATTAAACTTGCAAATTCATTATACCAGAAGCAATAAGATATATCTAGTAATAATAATTTTAACCTGGAAAGTATGAAGATTAGGTTAGTTACAGACACTGATAATAAAGATCAGATACTAATAAGGTACAATCATTTGACTCATGGGTCTTCAGGAAAGTTTTAATGTGTTTATATTGCAAGGCTAACAGAAGCTCTTGCATTTCTCTGGAAATCTGGTTGGAAAAATCCCACTGTATGTGAGTCACTGGCCTCTCACTGAAGTTAAATGGTAGATACTCATAGACTAAACAAAAAAATACCAAAAATCCTACTTTGTAAACCAAATATCTGTTCTTCTAGATATCTGGAAGGGAGAAAGTTTTGCTGTTTTCCTGTATCCCCCTTAACAATGGTTTTGTTGTAAAATATTCTTCCTTGGTTTTGTCTCTGAAAAAGGAAAAAAAGTAAGGGAATCTCTAGAAGATACTGCCTGGAAACTGGTGTATAGGTTCAAATCTGGCTCTATGACTATCACCTTCTCCCTGTTCAGACAAGCAACGTATATCCTGCCCTGCACTTCAGTTTCCTCCTCAGTTACCTGACCGATCTCATGGAAGGTATGATTCCTGTATTAAGACAGAGGGTGATAAATAGTAACACAGAGTTAACTCAGAGTCAGTTTTGAAGCAGTTAGAAGTGAGTAAAGTCAATGGGTTTCTAGAATGCATGTCTATCATTCTACCATTAATGGTTTATTTCCTGTTTGGGGGTCTCTTCTGCAACAAAAAAGACCACTGTGGGGATTCTGCTTAGAATCTGGATTCCTAAAATAAGATTTTTTAGCCTGGTTCCATATCTATTTAGAAGAAAGAAAGGTATGGATGGAGAAGGCAAAAAAGTAAAAGTTAAGAATAGTTCAGGCATTTTTAAATATCAGAGCTCTGTAAAACCATGAAGGGTGTTGTAAGTCTCGGCTTGAACTGGTATTCCCATGATTTTCAGGCTCATTTTGCAAGACTGAAACCTGAAAACCTATGAATGGACTTTAGTTTGAACTGCTAGTCCTGTCAGCCTTGAGGTTTCCTCCACAGTGCAATTTATACCATGAGAGTGCACCAAGCCACAGCAGCTGAGAGCCCTGGCCACTGCAAAAGAAAATGGGCATGTGTTGTGATGGTTTGACAACAGGTTTTTTGAACTATAATGCTTGACTAGAACTCAAACATTCAATAGAATGCCTACAAATTATGATTTTGGGTGCAGAAAATGTTTCTTTTGAAAATTACTGGTTCCATTTCTAGCATGCTTCAGGAAATGAAATTTTCTAATGACAGCCCTTGTATGTACCCTGTGGAGTTGTATGTCATATGCAGCTGTCTTCTGCACTTTTCTCCCCTCTCTGCCCGTCTTTGTACCTGAAAATGTCTCAAAAGCTGAATATGTGAAAAACTATTTCCTCAAAAAAAGATAGGGAAAACACTCTATTCAGATGTTTAAAGTAAAAAGTGCAATACCAAAGCTGTTATTGAAGGAGTAAAGAGAAAGCAGATCGCTCTCAACACTGAAGCAGCATCCTTGCACTCTGAAGAATCCATCTGGATTCCTCAGGCTATCAGCATTCCTTGGAGCATTCATTCCTTGGATGTCTTAGAGCTGGGAAGTTTGACTGCCACATCAGGGCTCAGAGTTTTGACTCATTGTTTAGAACTCCAGACTACCTTTTCTTTTCCAACTGCTGGCCTAAGAGCAGCAATGAATAATGGTTGGGACACAGATAAGCATGCCCTCATCTAACCCTCAAATGGCCGTCACCATTCTATAGCAGATGAATAGTGCATTGATCAGCATGTGCCTTCTTACCTTGTGAGTACAAAGACATCGTGGTGGCATATTTCCTCTTTCTTTTGCACTTTGCGCACCACATCTATCAAGAAGAAATATGGGCTAGGTAGCTCAAAAGGCAAAAGAAACTGTTTCAGCAATAGGGGGCTGACTCAACAGGGAAGCGACGGAGAATTCAATGTTTATCTCTTCAGAAGGATGTGGACAGATAACTACTCACTTGTTCAGGAGAACTAGGTGTGCCAGTTCTCAACTCTCTGTCTCTCTCTGATCTTGTATTCAGTCTAAACAGCAGCTTGTAACAATGTTACCAAATAAGGCAATGCATTTTAAAAGTCCAAATGAACATCTGCATCATGTAGCTGCCCTTCCTTCAATAAGGTCTAAATACCAGGCAGGGAGATTACTCAATACTAAACTTGAAATAATTGGACTGTAACTTGTTTGCAATGACTTAAACGGACAGAGAAAGAATACAATTCAGGCTAGTGTGAGGCAGAGCATTTTTTCAGAAATACCCATCAGCTCTGATTTATTCACATCACATTATTGTCCACAAGGCAAAAAGGTCATACGTATTCCAAACCAGAGAGCAGCAAGAGCACAAGGGATTCTGGAGTTTGGAGTAAGGCCAGAATATGAGCAATGCTCAGGCTAACTGGTCTCCAGATTCTCCTATATCAGTTCTTTCTGAGTCTCTCAGGAGATGTTTTGCTTCTACTAGGATCGATATTTAGACTGTCAATAGAGGAAAGCTAAAAAGAAGCAGAGGAAACCAATGAAGTGGATGCCACAACATGCTGATTCATACTTTAAAAATTCTGTGGTGACCGTGGTAAATCCAGCAGCAGCAGCAGGGATTTTCCGTCGGTTCTCTGAAGAGAAGGAAAATAAAGTCCTCTTTTGCAGCTATTGCCTGGACATGCCTTGGAGCTGGGCCTTTCCCAGGGTTGCTGAAAAAGCCTTCTAATCCTGTCTTCCACCTGCTCCAGCACATCACATTTTAAAGCTCAGCAAGGCTCTATATTTAGCCTCTCAGCAGTGGGACATTTTAGGCAGAAGAGACTTAAGCAGGTCAGCACAGATTTAAGTGCAGCCTGCAACTAGCCACAAATGTATTATCTGCATAAGCTGTCGGTATTGGCAAGAACATAAAGCATGATTGTTGCTATTTTTGATTAATTGGTTTTTGTTAAGGCATGAAGGAAGAGTTATTCATGCTAAGTAATAGAGATATTCACTGCAATAAAACTTCATTACACCATGTCTGTATAATTTAGCATTTGTGTGAACAAGGGGAACTGAGCCTTATAAAGAAACATGGGGGAAAATATGACTTGACTGAAGAAAGTGTGCCACACCAAACATTACTACTATAACATCAAAGACATATGTCTGACAAATGTAGCTGGCTAAATCAAAGTGTGGGCAACTTTTAATACTGATTTGGGTGTCGCTTATGTTTCAGATTTTACACTATTGAAACCTTTGTCCCTAAAATCACAGTGTGTTACTTCATTCTATGTTGTACATTTTCTTCATTGTGAAGTCATAGCAATAACAGGAACAAAATTTTATTCCATTTTGGTTTTTCTATAAAGACTTGAAGATGTGTTGGGTTTTAGAAATTATTTACAGGAATTCTCAATTTAAACCTCAGGTGGTTTAAATTGGAAAGGCTCTTGTTACTGTGACTGAGTGCACTATTCATATTCAAGAATCTATCCTTTTGTGAGGATGAGGTTGCTTGTATAAGATCCTCTCCTCTGTGGAAACGTTCCTCTTCTTTTGGAACTGAGATGTGTCCTCGCTCTGAACTTGGGTTTGGCAGAGTATTTCCCTGTACCTGGGATCTCTGCCAGAAGCTCATGAAGGCGTGGAGTGGGACAAGGGAAAGAATGGGCTAGCCTAAGGGAGAGGTTAGCAGCCTGTGACCAAGGGTTACAGAAACTCAAAGTATAAAATCTTCACTGAAACTTAATTTCAGAAAAACTAAAAATTATGTAGGGGACAATTCTTCTGACCCATAAGAGTGTTCAGGTGGAGATGTACTGGGCTGGGCTCCTAATTTCTGCACTTAATAGTACTCTACTGATGGTAACCGGAGTCTTACATATTTATAGTGGTAAAAATGATAGTCTAATTCAGACTCATTATTTCCGCTTTATTCTTCAGACTTGCAAGGTGAAAATCAATTATTATTTGAGGTGACTTTTTTACTGTATTAAAGTTTCAGAGGTTTTCTTTCTTTCTTTCTTTTTCTCTTTTCTTTCTTTTTTTTTTTAATATATATAAAGTTTAAATAAAACCCATGTATCTGGAGTGGAACTATCAGGTAATACTGTTTTATGTTCTAAAAAAATTGTCACCTTTCTGTATGAACCCATAACTCAAAACCAGGCTGATTTAAACAAGTACTTTGTAATGAGGAGGTAGCTTTTCCTGGTCTGAAGAGAGATAGGGTTGAAATAATATATGCACATCTATTTAAAAATCATAGTTTTTTAATATGAAGTACAGTGTTAACTGTGTTTCTTTAGGCAGCTATGACAAAGTCAATTATCTTTAATGAGCACAAAAGAGTTAGAAATTAGGAAAACACCCAAAAGTATTGTATAATTTTTTTCCCCTCAAATAACTAACCCTTTGAGCAACAAGACTTCAACTTCTGTTTAATTTACATTTGGCTTCTTTATGTTGGTAAATAATAAATCCTTTAAACTGCTGCTTCCATTCCCAATAAAAAATTGGGAATGAAGAAAATAATGTTCCTCTTGTAGGGGTAGATATGTTAAATTGTGAAGCCTCCAGGAAGACAGCTTAATTGGCTAAAATTCCTTTCTGCTTATAAATATATAAATTTTAAGATACATGGTTCACCGTCCCAAATACTGTCAAAGTAACCTTGACTTTTAAGAGTAAGTGCTCAGACCTTGCTGGAATTTGATGTGCAGCTATTGTTGTTGTTGATGGACATAAGCTGTGTAATTACATATGCACTTGTCCCTATAAATGGTCATGACATTTATGATAATGATTTTAACTGAAATAAACCTTGCCTTTGGAGCAACCAAGGTTGTATGCAGACACTGCATGATCTCTGCCTGCAAGAGCGGTGAGAGCAGGAAAATAGGGCGTCACACCAGCTGTTTGGCTTCTACATGCAAACGTTATTGTCCACCCTTTATGAGTCACTATGTGCATGGTTCAGACTTAATAAAAATTTTAATTGTTGCTGGAAGCAGTGGGTTTTGTCTAGTGAGACCTTTAGGGCAAGCAATCCAGGGTAATCCAGAGTAAATTCTGTGTAGAGCTGCCCTTTCTCCCTGTGTTGTTCAAATCTGTCCACACCCCATGCTGAAATACTTGTCAGAATTGTCTGATTTACTAGTTGATGCAATTGCTGGTCTGACAGAGCGGCTCCTCCTCCTCTGACAATGCAGATATTGGCCTTCTATAACAGACAGTCATTATTTAGGGAAGTACAAGGGGCTCTGGAGACCTGAAATATATTTAGCAAGCTGTAGGTTACCAATTTGCATAAAGTTTCCTCATGTTATGTGTACTGCCATATTGATTCACTCTCTTAAAGACTAGATATCCATGTGAATGTTGCTGGCACAGGAATAATTTTCTTAATTTATGATGACCTTGGTCAAATCACAGATATAGTGGATGCCTCAGATAGTATTAACATTATTCACAGCCCTATAAGCACTCAAACTCCTTTTTCTAATGCTGAGACTCCCACCTAGTTCCTCATCAGGCTCTTTGTATCACACTAAAGAGACCTACACTGATGGATATTAACTTCCCGGCTGTACCTCTAAGTACATGGAGAGTGAGTCAGTCTTTATTAAAGGGAATGGGGACTCTTCTGTCTAGTTCTCTACTGTTCTTGTTCTCTACCTTGTCAACTTTCTTTATAATTGCATGCAATTTATGTATATGATTTGAAAATCAAAACCCAAATTCTCCTTTCAGATCCATTCATCCATCAATCCATACCTTTAAAGTGATGTTACTAATTTGATTATCAAACAACAAAGCAACAAAATGCATATGTTATTCTTTGATCATATTTATAAAATTTTCAATAAGGAAGCTGTTGATGGTCTATATAATAGAGAAACTGAAGCTGTCTACCCAATAAATTCTTTCTCAGAATAAAGTTTTTAAAAACTTGTGGAAAAATCAATTATGAGAATAGCAGCTGTTACCAACAAATAGATAGTAAATTGGTTTTCCAAGCTGATACTGCCCCATTAAAGCAGTAAAGGGCTGTGTGAAGACAGTTTTGAATGAAGAATTTGTTCATAATTTTTGAAACTTCAGAAGAAAGCAGAATAATTTGTACATTAGCCTCTAGCCTTCTGGGAGCAAATGTGGAAAGAGTTTGGAATTTCAAAGCTTGTTCCTGGGTGTGTGGTGTTGAAAATTTTGTATGCTGAAGGAAGAATATCTTAAAAATACAGTGAAATAGAAACATTTTGTTTGTTTTTTATTAATACAGGTTCTTTGTTGTATCCATTCAGTTCTGAAATTGCTCAAAAAAATGTTAAAGTCACCAGACAAAGAATATAAGCAAGTATACTAAATGTTATCACTGGACAGGTTAAAACAAATAGATGATGACTTCTGGTTTTGTGACTCATAAAATGGCATCATATTCTGAGAGCTAAAGGAAAGAGAAATATATCTGAAATTATGCATTATTTGTCAATATTTCAGTTAAGTGATTGTCTTTTATGTTTATATGAATACATGTATGCAGAGACACACAAATATATATCTATATTCTATAAATATATGGTGTATCTATCTGTATACATATACCTGAAATAAGAACATAAAATTTAAAGATAAACCTAGGATAAAAATTCTCAGTGTCTGAAAATTGTCATTGATGTTAATGGAGTTGTATTTTGACATATCAGTGAGAACCTAGTCTGTATAAATCACTAAGGCAAACTTTCAGGGATATTGCTACATTCAAGAAGACACTTAATCACATATTCAATTTACATTAAGGTTAATGTAAAAAAGGTATGGAACTAGAACCCATCAGGATGTACATTCAGTGTCCAAATTTACAGTTGCAAAAAACCATATAAGCAAAAGTTAATCTTTGTTGTTTTCCTAAGTTGTTGAATTTGGAATTTGAACATTTTGTTGGCAAAAGCTGAAGTTCAGAGAAGAGCAGTCTAGAATAAATAGCAGGACATGGCATATGGTCATGTTCTCACTGAGTGCTGGAACACAAAGCAGAAATTCCTTGCGTTTATATCTACATACCATAAGTAACATAAACATCACATCAGGATGCTAAAAAGAAATAAAATCTCTGATAATTTCCATGCTGAGATTCCAACAGGTTCAAGACGTATCCTGGAAACATGTAACAGGAACTCCTCTTGGGATTAATAGGAATTTGCCTTTAAAAAAAGAAGAAATCGGTGTTTATATCCTCTATGTGTCTGTCTGCACCCTATCTACATCTTCCTCTAAATAGCAAGATGTATGGCTTTCTTACAGAGTGTCAAAAATATATGTGATGGAAAAATGTCTTTAAGTGTATTTTGCATTATATTGGAAAGAACAAGTAATACATCACAAAATATTTTATTTAAAGATCATATAGAGTGCAATGGAGACACAAACAATTATATTACAATTCTCACTATGCCCTGGGACTGCGTATTTCTAAATATTTCTACTTTAAATTGAAGTATACTTCAAAGTGGGAACATTCATAGAACAAACAAAAGTAATTAAGATTTTAATCCATAAAATAAAATAAATCCATAATTCCAGATATTTGAAATGCATTTTCAATTAGTCATCGGTGTTCCCAGCAGGAAAAGATCTGACAGAAAAAGAATGACCTGCCTGCATATTTTTTTCCAGGATGCTGCATGAAATTTTGATTTCAGGTTCTTTAACTTACTAAAGCGACACCTGTGTAGCTTAGAATGGTATTGACATGTAACTTCAGTCACTTTGAGTGCAAATTCCATATGTTTCCACTGCAGTTAATTTAGATACATGGACAATCTAAACTTGTAATTCAAGTTCAAGGTGAATTATATATTATATTAGGCTGGCTACAAGAGGAATTTATGCTTAGTAAGTTCCTAATTTACGTGTCTCTTTCAGGTACTCAAAGCAAGATTTCATAAATCTCAACAAAATGCTACCATTTTACAAGAATGAAGGGATACATGCTGTCTTGTACTTTATATTTTAGTGATATAGCAGAAACACAAATGAAGTCTGATATCTGGTCTTTTCCAGCTTGTATGAAAGGTCTTTTGATACTGAAATACCTTACTTTTAGCTGAAGTTATTTGTAATTCACGTCTTCACTTGTACTTTCTAATGATCTTTGGGAGTTTATTTTTTTATTAGCAAAACCTTTGCCACTCTCCTTCAAATCTTTAAATGAGTAGCAATATCTTACATACATTGAAAACATGTACAGTTATCCACCATAGAAGAAAAATTATCATTTTAACATATTAAAACAAACAAATAGGTACTTGTTTGACAAAACCACCCCAAAACCTTGCTGGAATCTAACACATGATATGACAAGTGGTTTATTTTTCAGATCAATCTCTTTTTTGCTATTGTATATTCAAGTTATGGCACTTGATATTAAATTGCACACAGGATAAAACACACAGCTCTGTGGGTTATAATGATCTGTCCCTGCTTTGCCCAGACTGAAGTAAACATCATACATGTGGTACTCATTTCACATAAATTTCGGTTTCTGATCGGTGGTTACTGTCACTCGTTCAAGATAACAAACACAAAATTATGGGAGAGCAATGTGGTGCAAAGTAGCCTGGAAGTTATCCACAGAGCACGTCTTTTATATCTCAAGTTGTAATCCAGCTCACAAGAATGCCTTTCATGTATGAAGAAAGAGGTTATTATCCTATCAGTATACAATCTGTTAATAACAAACATCAGGGGAGAGCAATTCATTTGCCCTGACAGCTTTGTTGAACAGGCTTAGAAACTGTTCTGAATAGTGAAATACATTAAGGAAAAGATGTTATTTATGGCAGAAGACAGGAAAGGGAGCTTTCCTCCTGGAATTTAGGAAACTTCAGCCAGCCAAAACATAGCAAAATTTCCAAAATATGTTTGCAAGATTAATGAAAGACAGACCTTCTTATTTTCACCTCAGATTTAGAGGAAGGCCATGTCACCTGGTGACACATTTTTCAAGGAATAATATTGAAAAGTTATCAATTTTACTCATACAAGAACATAACTAGATCTGAGTTCCTATGCAAAGCTGATAATTTTATTGGTCTGACCTCTGATTTAGTTTTATTTCAATATTGTTAACCTGAATAATTCATTTTAATCAGCCTGCACTTCTGCATGTTCTGATCCTATCTGGACTTTCTCAAGAAGCTTTATGGAATAGGAGATGGAGGCAACTTGCTCATGCCTACACAGGCCTAGATGCATAGTCTGCTGATGCAATGAACCTCCAGACCTACTATATGCAATTGCTGTATTTGATATTATACTTATTTGATCTTGTATTTGATATTATACTTTTTATATCTATAAAAACTATGCATGCATACACACTCCCATCCTGAAGGATATTTTTATTACTGAATATCCTTCTCTCTGATTATGACCATGGTACTGCAAACAATTACACTTAGAAAACAAGAAATAAAAATGAAAAAAAAAAAAAAGGATGTTAAAACCAATTACACTGATCATTATTCTGTAGTACCTTAAGAAATGATTGCACAGACCTGGAGATGCATCTGAAGAATTCAGAAATTCAGATTTTCTAATTGCATGTATTTTATAGTGGGATTTGCAATAGATTCTTGTTAGTTGTAACAGAAAACTTCTGAAAGTGTTCAGCAAAGGATACTGTGTGCTCCTTCGATCAGTAAAAGGAGGTTCTCCTTGTTTTAAGAGCTTATGTACTTCATAAATAATAGAGATGGAATCAGAGGTAGAGAATTCCTTCCTCCCCATGAGTGCTAAATCTAAGAATAAAATCCAGGTTTCCCGCCAGTCAAGTGCCTTCATTACTTTCATCTCAGGGAAGCTGCTCCCATGTGTGTGGGTTGAACAGTTACAGGAGGGTGTTGGAGGTGCTGCTTGGTGAGACAGGACCTGGGCCAGTCAAGAGGCCACTGGGCTCTGACAGCTGTTTAGCAAAAATGTGTATCAGAGGTGATGAGCGTGATACAGACTTTATTGAGCTGGGTAAGCATTTCAAACAATAGCACAAAGAGCCCATTGTTGAATCCGACTTTCCTTGGTTCCCTATTACATTTGTGTCTCAGTCTCATGTAATTTTTTGGAATATGTACCTTCCACCTGCGATTTTGCAAGTGTGAAATAATAACATCTGCAACCAACCTTTAGTGAAAAGGGGCCTAACAATTTTTTCACTATTATGTTGTGAAATACTTTTACAGTTATGCCTTTGTTATTTGTTTTAAACTCACATGACGTTTTCAAAGAAATAATGTGAGAGATTTTAAAAAAAAATTCCCATACGTAACAGTTTAGTTTTCCATTTATGAAGCAAAAGTTACTGTCCTTAATAGAAAAGATAATTCAGCAATCCAATTAATGTATTATTGATCTGTTATGGTCATTACACAGTGAAAAGATTGACTATGAGCTATTTTCATTATAATTACTTAGTCACATCTTGTGTGGGGGGATTTGTTTGGGTTTTTTTTTTTAATGAATTTGTCAGCTGATGAAAAGGTGCTGAACTTGCAGGTAGAAGGCCCCTATTTATATAAATGAGACAGGTAAAAGCAGAAACCCAGCATTTTCATTTGTTACGAGGAAACATTTCTGTAAGGATACAACATTTCCTCTCTGCAGGACTAACAAGGGAAATCCATGTGAGTTAATTCACTGAAAAAAATCCAACAAACTGTATCATAGGTTTTTGTGAAGAGCGCAGACACCAGACAACATAATAAAGTTAATTACTATTGGGTCTGGAATTCTGACTCATCAATCAAACAATGAATTTCCCCATTCTGTATTGCATTAGTATGTGTCAGCCTACTCAGATAAAAGCTGGAAATCCTGGTAAAGAAAGCATTATCTGTGAAGTGACAGCCAAACAGGTATGTACTAAATCACAAAGACTGAACTAGTTGGGAAAATCCATTTTGCATCTGTTGCTATCTGATAGATGGGGGAGAAGTGGATGAAAGAATTAAAGGTGAATGTTTTTCTATCCCAATAGTATTTTTTGTTATCAGTCTTGTATCTTCAGAATTAACAGTTCATTAATATTAGACACATTGTTGCCTTATAGTCCAAATGTCTATCAAATCTCCCACATAAGATGAAGTGAAAACCACATGTGCATTCAAAAATTCACATTTTCATTACCAACTGGCAACTAAAAGACACAGTAAAGATCAAGGATGTCAAGGTTCTGAGGACCAAAAAAAGCTTTCCCCACAGGTACATTCTTAAGTTCAAGTGATTTCTTATGAAAATAGCAGTCCTTCTTCCAGGGCTCAGGTAATTAGGATGAAGAAGGAACTATATTCTCCAAATACAAGAAAACATCCACCACCACAAATCCACACACACATATATTTTTATTCTCATTTCAGCTTAAATGATTTTTAGGTGGCCTTTCTTCACAAGTGTGATCTTTCTGTAAGAGAGGATGTACTGAATCCTCTGATTCAAATGAAGAAAGACAGGATTGAGAAACAACAAACAGTTCTGCAAGTTCACACAGAAGCAGGTGGGTGGAGCTCAGTGAGATCGCTCATTAACACAAAATCAAATGTACTTTTAGAGGAAGATTCTTTTTCTTATCCAGTTTACTGAGATTATAATTCAAGTGTTCAGTTGGACGTGATTGCAGCCCTCCCTGACTGCAACATTTTTTATGCTGCTTACTGACATTTTAGCACTGTGGAGATTGACCACATAATACACTCCCATGCTTTGAGCCTTCGGCTTTGTTTTGCAACCCCTTAAATTCTGTATAATAAACTGGAAGTTCTGAGTTAGACATTTTCGTAACAAAGAGGTGTGTAGAAGTTGGAAAACTAATCTGGAAAGTCACTGGACAGAGTGACTTCGGATCAGAAAGATTAGTATTAGTGGCATTTAATTCAAGAGGTATGCATAAGACATATAAAGTGGGAGAGTCATTCA
This sequence comes from Limosa lapponica baueri, assembly GCA_002844005.1. Lineage (NCBI taxonomy): Eukaryota > Metazoa > Chordata > Aves > Charadriiformes > Scolopacidae > Limosa > Limosa lapponica. Next base: position 286,332 of record KZ505722.1, read on the forward strand.
GACAGCTGCCAGGCTTTTCTCATGTTGTGACTACTCATGGTGTATTTACATTTGCTACGTGCCCTAGAGAGACAAGCCAATCTTCATACCACGATTGCAAGACAGAGAAAAGTTATTATCTGTGGTATAAAGTTGAGGAACCCAAGATGGAGAAATTATGATTTGCTTGAAGCCTCACAGTGATTCAAGAAAAAAGTTGGATTAAGAAACAGTTCTCAGTCATTACAATGCTTCAACACATTTTCTGTCTGGAAATGTGTCTTTGTTCATGGTCAGAAAAAAATATTCAGAATAAATGCTTTTTCCACATAGTTATGGACACTCGGGAGAGGCAGGAAGCTATATGAATAAACGTGTACAGACATACAGCCCCACACCCAAGATATTAAACTGTTTTGGAATGTACTAATAGTGTCTTCCCTTTTCTCTAATGGTTTTCATCTGAGAAGATCCTAAAGAGTCCTATAAAATGTCAAACGTATAGACTTCTGCTGAAAAACAACCAAATTCCCATATACCTGTTTGTTAGTGGGGAAGGGAGAAAGTTATGCCAAAGGTAGAAGTATAAAAATCCTTGCGTTTAAAAATTGTCTTTGCTCTGGAGAGTCCCTACTAGCTTTTTAAGGGCATACTAGATTTTCTTTTCTCTCAACATTTCATGAGGAAGATGATCTCTTTCACCTTAGTAAGACTGGAGACATCAATGTGGAGAGAAATTGAACGTACTTCATAAACCACCAGGAAATACCAGCAGCTAAGACATACTATACGATTATTATTTTTCATTTCAGTAAGTTTTCTAGGTCTTATTCAGCATCTCTCTTGTCCCACACTGAGACCTGTGTTGTCTCTATGAGCTGAGGAAATCTTACTGGTGACATCAGTTATCCCTTTATGGATGTTCATGACCATTAGATTTTGTTTCCAACCAAAATGAAGATAGAGAAAGAACTGCAAATACTTACCCACATGGCTATCTGACCTAGTCTCTATGATTTCCTAGAAAGTCATAGAGAGAGCAGAAAAAAAAAAATTACTGATCATATAGCCTGAATAGCAAAATAGCTATAACAGATATTATTGTTCTGATGGATCATACATAAAAAATACCTAGCATGGGCTGAAATGTCTTCCACCAAATACACTTAAAAACTACATAATTAAATATTTTTAGTTTGCATTTTGGAATTGTTTCATAAGAAATAATATTAAACTACAATTATGTTAGTCAAAATAATTTTTCTTCATGAATATCATCTACTGAATTAGTTACAGCTATTTGAAAGGTTTTACTTCAGGGATGCGTTTGTTATTATTTATACTGTGTCAGCAGTAAACTAAATGTACAAGACCTTCACCTTTTGGAATGGGGAAGTAGTAAAGAATATTTTTGTAAGTGAAAATATGCTGTGTTGCCTAAAATAACTTTTAATCTTTCAAGAACTTTGGTTAGAGCTCATGGCGAGTGAGTCCTTTTTAAACTACTTTTTTTTAGTTGGCCATTTGTCATTGGTTTTGGTTTTCATGTGCTTACAACTATCACATTTTAAAAGAACAAACAGATGCAAGATATCTCACAGGAGAGTTTTTATCACATTATATTTCCAGTTCAGTTCCCAATCCAGATAGCTGAGTAATGAATGCTTCCAAATATGTCAGCGTTCAGCAGAAAGTTCCAGTGTATTTCATACACGTCATTTTGATATCTTTGAGATGTTATGATGCCAAATCCCCTCAGAGGTGTCTTAAGCTAGGGTTTCCCCAAAAGCCTCAGGATATAGGGAACAGTTCCCTGTTTTCTTTAGTTTCTCCTAGCTATATTTGGCTTAGCTTCAGAAGACCTTATTTTTCCCTTTAGAAGTCCTATGACCATAAATGTTATGTCAAAGGGTTTTGTTTTGTTTTGTTTTTTTTTTAATCTTACAATTACTAGCTACAAATTCAAAACATCTTAAAATGAAATCTCTTTTGGATTCCTTATTTGTGAGAAGTGTTTGAATTGTTTGTAAGGCACGCTAAAACATATCAGCTGTTAATGCACTAACATTAAAATTACTACTTTAATGCTACTAACATTAAAGGTAATAAATATTTCATATTTATTTATATTTCTGATAATTATGTCCTATATTTGTTGTTGCTGTTTATTATTACAATTATTATTATTATTATTAATAATAGGGTTTAAATATGTCTGAAGAAAGCTTAGGCTAATTCTATAACAGATTATACAGATGTGAAAGTGGAGACAAATCTTAATTTTTATCAAGTCCCATGTAAAATAAATTTTAAAGTCTTTACATATTTGGTGACTTGTATACTACTGCAAGTTGGTGGATTGATAGTGTTAAGGAAAGCAGGTATAGAATAATCCTCAGTCTCCCATGTGCTGCCTTGCCAGCGTCCTCCATCAGGGATCCCCACACGCTTCTGTGGCAGTGCAGAGGCTCTTTCTTTGATTCTAAGGTGACACCACTAATGTATCAACTAAATATTATCAAGATGATTACACTTTTTATATATTTTTATCATTGCTTCCAGAAACAGCAACAGCTTCCTTCAGGTACTATGCAACAGAAAAGTATGCATAATAGCTACCCCAAGGAGTTTGCTATATATAATAGCTATCCATGTCTAATGTAGATGTGAGTTTATGTTTTTTTCTCTCGGTTTGGACAATATTTTTTGCCTCCACAGCTAATAAAACTCTTAAGGATAGAAAAAAACAACATTTAATTTTCTTGGCTTTGGCTGCCACATTGTTGTGTCTACATATGCATGCACTCATCTACGGCTGCTCACACCCACCCTTCCACCCACCCATATACACACAAAGCTAATCACAGTGTTTTTAAAATAAAATAATTCCTTACTGCCTAACCACAATGGCAACCCTGCCAGCTCATTTGCTTCACCATAAATAAAATTCATGGAATACCCCACTAGTGAATATTTTGGTTATAATGAACATTATTTAAAACCACGGTATTTAGGCTTCTGGTAGTTGAGCTGTGTTGTCTTCATTGTGATTCTGTCACAGTGTTAACAGAATTTGAGTTCACAGAGTTCATGATAAGTCAAGATCATGAAGCACTGCAGACCAAATGTGCTAATCTGCTCTGGAATGTTGCCTCATCCCATCTGAAAAGTCTGTATTTGTGTTGAAGACATAACAAAGAGAACTTCTGCTTTCAGACTCACTGAAGGTATTTTAAATACTCATCATGCCAGGAATCTCATTTATCATCAGTGCATTCAGATGTTGCTTTTATAAATGTAGAATTCTATATATCACCTAGACAATGGAGATTTCATTCTCTCACCTTCTCCACTCAAGGAATCAAATCAAACAATCCGCTTTTTTTTTTTTACATTTTGTTTTATTTATTTATTTATTATTTCCTTCTTGCAGGGCTAGCTCTTTTGCGTTTAAAGTGGGAATCGGAATATGTGAGCTAAAGCCAAATCCCACAAGTTGGAGTGCTTTTAAGACTTAGAACAAGTTAAAATGTATCTTTTCTTATTTATGACAGAGGTTAAGAATGGCAGACGGAGTACAGGATAAAGAGAAACTGCTTTTCTTTAATTGTAATGTAAGTGTGTAGTTGCAAACTGAGGGCTTTTTGCAGAGATTGTGTGATATTGACCTTTCTCACAAAACAGCGAAAGATAAAACTTTAACAATGTTTAGAGAAGCTGAAATGCTTTGCACTGAACAGAACAAACTCATCCTTTGGTGCACCCTCCTTAATGAAACATGCCTCTAATTACTTTCTCCAGTAACTCCTTTCCAATAATGAAGTTTGGGTATAATCTTTAACAGCTTTCATTACTAATATTGACAGAGGTATGGCTATAATACAGGGGCACACATGAGCACATTTCATATTCACACTGTGTTAAAAGGTGATTACAGAGGTCTTGCAAACTCAAGGAATCAAAAATAAGAATATGCAGTTTTAATTCCACCTGCTTAGGCACATTCATTCTGCACGGTTTTGGATTTTGTGTTCCCATACTGCCTCAGTAATGGCTGAGGATGAATGATGTACTGTGATGAGCAATTATTTTTTTCTTTATACTTAAATTCTTACTGATATGTGTCTGTCCATGGCGGGGGGGTTTGGAACTAGATGACCTTTAAAGTCACTTCCAACCCAAACCATTGTATAATTCTGTGATAATTATTACACCACTCCAGATGGGGTCTCACCAAAGCAGAGTAGAGGGGCAGAATCACCTCCCTCAATCTGCTGACCACGACTCTTTTGATGCAGCATAGGGTGGGATTGGCTTTCTGGGCTGTGAATGCACATTGCCAGCTGATATCCAGCTTTTAAACTGCTAGTACCGCCAAGTACTTCTTCGCAGAGTTGCTTTCAATCCACTCATCAACCAGCCTGTACCCATGTTTGGGATTTCCCTGAGCCAGGTGCAGAACCTTCCACTTGGCCTTGTTGAACTTCATGAGGTTCACATGGGCCCACCTCCCAAGCCCATCCAGGTCTCTCTGGATGGCATCCCTTCCCTTCTGCATGTTGATTGCACCACACAGCTTAGTGACATCAGCAAACTCGCAGAGGGTACACTAAATCCCAACGTCCCTGTTGCCAACAAAGATGTTAGATAATACTTGTCCCAGTACAGACCCCTGAGGGTCACCACTCATCAATTGTCTCCACCTGGATACCAAGTCGTTGACCACAACTTTTAAGTGCAACCGTCCAGCCAATTCTTTATCCACCGACTGGCCCAAATGTCAAATCCTTGTCTCTCCAATTTAGAGACCAGGATATCGTGTGGACAGCGTCAAATATTTTGCACAAGTCCAGGTATATGATGCCAATTTCTTTTTCCTTATCCACCAATGCTGTGACCCTGTCATAGAAGGCCACCAAATTTGTCAGGCATCATTTGCCCTTAGTGAAGCCATGTTGGCTGTCACCAATCACCTCCTTATTTTCTATGTGCCTCAGCAGAGTTTCCAGGAGTATCTGCTCCATGATCTTGACAGGCATAGAGGTGAGACTGACCAGCCTGTAGTTCTCCAGGTCTTCTTTTTCATTCCCTTTTCAAAAATGGGTGTTATGCTTCCCCTTTTCCAGTCAGCGGGAACTTCACCAGACTGCTGTGACTTCTCAAATATGATGAATAGCGGCTTAGCAACTTCATCTGCCAGTTCCCTCAGGACCCATGGGTGCATGTCATCAGGTCCCGTGGATTTGTGCACCTTAAGGTTCCTCTGATGGTCTTGAACCTGATTTTCTCCTACAGTGGGTGGTGCTTCTTTCTCACAGTCCCTGCCTTTGGATTCTGTATTTCATGTTGGGTTTTTTTTTGTAGTCTTATGGGATAAGGAAAAGGAACTATTAAAATGACAGTATGGGTTTAGATTTTTAGGCATGGGAATTGAAATAAAAATCTTCTTAGACAGTTCCTTTTTATTTGTTGGAAGAGTTTTTAATTTCTTTCTTTTCCTTCCTACACTCTTAATTAATTTATTTCACTTTGGGTTTTGGGCAAAACTTTCGGCATTCTTGGGAAGCTCACAATTTGTTGGTGTGGTTAAGTTATAAAAGTTTTAGTTGAAAAAGTGAGAAGAGTTATTTATCTAGTGTAACATTTGCCAGCCTTTGGCTCCTTTTAGTTCCTGATGGCCACTATTCAGGATATATTCAGAAGTCTAGAGCAAGTCATTTTAAGACTTGCTCTTAACTCACATGGACAGTATACCTCTTTCAAATGAAATAAAAAACATAACAGTATCCATTGCTTTTGGCAGGATACTACCAGAAAAAAAAACAAAACCCAAAACCTATTATGATTAGTACTAAGACTTTTAAAGTTGCAATAATATTATCTACATTACATCTGATGTCGAAATAGTTGTACTGGTATGATGTACGTTGGATCAGTACAATTTAATTTCCATTTGCAAGGAATTTCAGCGTCCGAAGATATTAATCACATTTCAAGTCTTCCTGGAATAATTTGCTGTAAGAAATTTTTTTTTTCTTCACACAGTAATACTTCTTATGAATTAAAAGTAATATTTAGAAGAAAGATTACACCACATAAAATGAACAGTGCTTGATGTTTTCTTATTAGTGTTTAAAAAATTAATATTTATTATTAATATTTAATATTGTGCTACCTATAGATTTGACCAATGGCAGTAGTAACGCGTACAAGAGAGCAGAAAGCAACCCATTTCAGGTGTCTAAACCCCCCACTTTCTAAATTAAAAGTAAATAGCTTTGATTCATATAATGAATTTTAAAGGGAACTTTTCTTAAAAAGTGTTTGTGGCAAATCCATGTTTATCAAAGTTTGACAGTAATAAGAAACTAGATGGTGCAAAAAAGGAGGAAGAAAAGAGAAGCAAAACCTCTTTTTACTCTGTTATTTAAGTTGATGTGAACTTCTAACAGCTTACTTTCTCTGACAGACCTGATTAACTCAGAGGAGGACACTAAAAGGGAAATAAAAATGGAGGCAGGGGGAGTCCACCCCCACACTTGGGAAGACAGAAAAGAGAGTGTCTATCAAAAGAGCTCCCTTGCTGCCTGGGCAGCATATGAGTAAACACAACAGCAGACACAAAACTCATGGGAAAGAAAACAAAATACGTTTGAAAACTGGACACCAGCAAAAGACCCATCCATTCCACCAGAGGTGTGGGGTACAGGGGTTAGGAAGGAAGAAGCTGAGAGTCCCACACCATGTTAGAAGAAATTCTGACTGTAGGAAAAAGACAAATAAATTCAAAGCAATTATTCTGATCCTTCACTTCCTAGGAGTCACCTTTCTAGCCAAAAGGAAAAAAAAAAAAAAAAAAAAAAATAAGAAACATTTTGGGCAAGTTATGGAATTGTATTACAGTGCTATCTCTTTAAAATTTATCATATGATTATTTTTGTAAGTTATTTTTATTACACTGTCATAGTCTTTATCCATTATGAAGCGCTGCGATTGGCACTATTTAATATTCTAGTTTTAGAACAGGCTTTCATTTCAAATTTTCTAGAAAATCCTAGTAAGGAATCTGCTGTTTTCTGCACTAAGACTTAGTTGTTTGGAAAAATTCCATACATAATAAACAAAAGGAAATTTAAGGTATATAATACCGATTGAATTCTTTAGTCATTTTTTGAGCAGAATATTAAGACAGAGTCCACAAATGTAGTTTCTTTACAGGGGATTTCCTACTGTCCTTAAAACAACAGTGACTTTCTGACAAGATTTTAATATGGGATTTCACCGGTTTGCTGAGGAGGGTAAGCCTTATGCTGCAAAGATAAAATCTCTGGCAGCAATAATCCTTCATGCATAAAATCTAATGGCTGAAGTCAGAACTTTAGCATAATCTCAAACAACATATCTAAAAGGTGGAATTTCCTGGCTTTAACTAATGAAACTTCTTATTCATGGCAAAGGAATTGTGTCCATTGGTGAACCTGGCCCCAGGTATGGAAAGAAGGCCTTTTCAGTTTAACTTTATTGCATTAATTCTTCCTATAAAACACTGAAACATTAACATCAATGTAGCTGTCTAACTTGCCATTTTACTCAGTTGCATAGTAAATGACAAGTATTTTTCAGCTTTTTGAATAAGCTTTCCAGCACCCAGACATTTTGTCTGAAGATATGTCTGTAATGATCACACAGGTGTAAAACACTAATGCATGTTCTGGCATCCATTGTTGACTGTACAATTATGACATTTATCTTTAAGAGTCTATTTTGGAAATTACGCATATTTCATAGCAACAAAATAAGACTGTGAATTTCCATTGAATGTATATTGAGAACAATTTTACAGATAGTGTTTCTGACTTTTTGGATCAATTTCTATCTAAATTGTCTGAAGTTAAATATCAAAAAATAAGGAAATGGTTCTTTTACTTTTAGCAGTTCCTCTTACCATAGTGAACAATCTAGTACATTTCTTTGCAAAGTTTGAGAAAATGCCTTTATGTTCTGTCTCTCCAAACCATAACAATAGTCTATCACAAAAAGAAATTACTAACTTCAATTCTGATCCTAAAGGGATTTTTTCTCCAACCTTAAAGATGAAATAAGGCAAAAGAAAATGAAAAAATAACAGAAGGGTAATTAACACTAATTGCACCTTTGCTGTCAGCCTCAACTCACACCAGCAAGATTCTCTGCCCCAAATGGCTAAGAACAACCTAAAATGAAGTCCTAATCCAACAGAGGACCTTTGCCAATACAGAAGCAAGTACATTTTCTGAGAATAACTATGACCATTCAGCAAATAAGAGCACAAAAACATGTGTCCATGTACAAAGCTTTGAAAAAAACCAAATCCATCCTTCTATACATAGTTAAACTTGCAAAAGCCCCAATTTTGATATGGATATGCCAACAACACTGTCCTTGCTTTAATACATCCTGCTTCTTTCAGAGAGCTCGACTCTGGTGAAAATGTGTACCTTTGTAGTGGATGGATACATAGATTAAAGATTTCTAATATAGGCAAAACTGTAATGAAGATACTTACAAAGTAGTGGTTCTACCACTATATGAATTAAAATATATTTCCTTTCCAGTTCACTTATCCAGCATCTCTCATACCACTTCTGTTTAAAATATAGTACTCTAAGGATGAAATAATTAAAGGTTGACTACATTTAAGGGTCTTGTTGACATTTGACTTTACGCTTCAAACATCTTCATGATAATGTCTATGCTATTACACACATGGTTACACCCACATTATCACATTGCATAAGAATGTTACAGGATTTCTTAAAAAATTATTTCTCAATCTCATATTAAATAGGCATTTACACAATAGAATTGTAGACTTTTATGCAAATGTCTTCTACTCACCCACACAAAAATTTGAATTAAAATGGGTAGAGATCCAGACAAGCTATTTACAAAATATCATACTCATGAGATATACGCAGATCTAACACTTCTCTTAAACTAGACATCCAACAGAGACAACAAGCAGTGATAAAAAGATTCTAATAAGCTTCCAAAACACAACCTGCAGTTATCAAAAGTGACGTTACCTGTACAGTAATTAACATACTTAATTTATTCAAAGCAGTTCAAAATTTGCAAATAGGACTAACGTCTGACTAAAAGTGGAACCCCAGAGGCAAAATGAAATAATCAGAGGCTAAGGAAAAAATAATGACTGTATACGAAAATGTTAAAAACCTCCTAGATAATATGCATGACATGTTCTAGTAGGAGATTAGAGTTCAATGTTCTCACTGTTTTCTCCAGACAGTGCTAATTTGTTTCCAATTAGTAGAAAATGTACTGCAACTGACTTAACAGAGTAAAGTGGTCACAGGAATATTGTCTTCGCTTGTGATCTTGCCACAGAAATCTGTTTTCCCTTGTGTTACCTTGTTCTGAAAAATTATACCCAGTCAGTTGTCTGCTTGCCACGTACTCAGTCTTTTTTTTTTTTTTTTTAATAGGATATCATTCATGAGAACACGCATTAATTTGGACATCCCCTCAACCACATTAGATGCCACTACAGAAGAGAGGATTTGTAGCTGCTCTGGTGGAAATAATAATGGAGTAATTGAAACCGATTATAATACTGTACTTAAGCCACTTGCAACAGTCTGCAAGGATCTTGCACAAGAATTATATCCTGAGCAAAGATTAATGAACCTCTGTTCTCAATGTGTTTGGGTTTGCATTTTTTTTTTCCAGGCAGTTGTTAATGCCCTAATCTTTAATCGGAAAATGTTTTTTGGAGTGCTGTAGGAGTAGGTAATTGTTTCCTTATGTGTCTAATCCTTTTGATGCCCTTGCTGTGGCATGTAAGTCACTCTTGTCACTGTAGGAAAAGAAGCCACAGAAGGTGGCAAGAGCACATATAGCGGACTTTTGCATTGAGGTGACACCATTGCTTGTCTTTCCAAATAAAAGTTGCAAAATTCTTCAAATCCTTTCTCTCTTCCTCTTGCTAAGCTGTAGTTAAAAGATCAGGGAGTTGAAGAAATGTTAACATCTCAAAAGAGAAACCAATTCAAGAAACAAAAATTAACAGAAAAATAGCAAATTTATACTTAGAAGATCCTCCTACGGGTGCCACTTTCCAGCCCTTCAACTGCACAAAACATGTCTTCAGCAAGGCAAGGATCACAGAATCTCCTGGGATTCACCTGAGGATGCACCTAACTTGAGTGGCTCATGGAAAAACTCACTTCTAAGCCAAGAACCAGAGCCCGCTGAGCAGGGATTCATTACCACATCTCCAACAGACTGTGAAATCAACTAGGTAATGTACAGCCAAATATCAGATACTGGAAAATGAAAGACTGCACATAGAATAATTAGTAAGTTGAGAGATGTGAGTGTTTAAGGAAAGAAGAAAAGACTAAATATCTCGCCATTTCATGCTAAATGGCAGGTAACATTATTTTTCATTATTTACTGAAGTGGTGCAGTGATGTCAGTGGTTTGAGAATGAGATACCCTAAGCTTTACTTTTGCCATTGACTAACTGTGGGTCATGTTATAGGCAGGTCACTTCTATCTCCGTAGCTCAGATTCTTCAGATGTAAGTTCGGATTAAAATGTTCTCTCTCTCTTTTTTTTTTTTCAATTTTTAAATAAAATACATGTCTTTATCAAACATTTAGTCATCCTGACTATTTCTTAATTTTTTTCCTTTCTTACTTTCTAGGATTCCATGCAATGAAATAATATATTGAAAAAAAATTTAGAAATTTATTAACTTTGTCATCAAGTAAAGGCTCTGTAATATCATGTTTTGATTTTTAAAAACAAAAAAGACTGCTTCATTAATTTATTATTGTCACTGGGAGATTAGATTAGATTTTACTTTTTTGTAGCCCTAGTTTTTGTCATTTCTCGCGTAATTGTTACTCCACTGTTGCCCTGCATTTTCAATTAACGGTCTCATCAAACAGACAAGGAACTTCTAGCCTTTATTAAGCCTTGGTCTGAGCTGCTTGGGAAAGTCACTTGACATTCTTGTGCCTTAGTTTTCTGAAATTTAAAACAAGTTTGTTAAGGGTAATTGCCCTATATTAATTACTCACAGCTCTACTTCCTAAATAGCAGCTGCCTCCAAAGATTTGCTTTTTATCAATCATCATTTCTCATTGAAAATGCATTTAGTCACAACCTTTTTGATCACTTCTAGTTAGCACATTACCATCAGAGAATAACTATACTTTTCCTAGATACACATAAATAATATATGTTATTTTTCAACTTGATGTGCTTACAGCTATAGGCCGAATAAATTTATGTTAGCAGCCAGCATTAGTTTACATTTTCTACAGTTGTTTAGAGGATTGGCAGAAATGTAATATCTGAAAATCAAAGCCTTCTTATCAGATTGTGTGCTCATTTGGTTTGTTTTTACTCCTTCATTTTGCAACTCTTGCTACTGCCATGCACAGCAGGAAATTCAGCTGAAGTCAAAAGACTAAGTAAATAAACAAAGCAGCTGGTTTGGAAAACTTCAGACAGGGCCAAGTCCTGAATTACAGGGCAATTTAGCTAAAATAAGGAAGGTGAAAAATTTAAACAGTATAAAAATACTTTATATCTGTCCCATCATAAAAGGCATTTCATTCAGTTTTTAATTCATTCAGAGTTTTTTTAAATAATGAAGGAAGAGTGATGGAGGGAGATTGCTAGTTGAAGACTAAGGGTCTAGTTCTGGGTTTGGATGCATAAGTGTGGTTCCTATTTGACTCAAAAGAGGCCTGAGGCCACAGTTTGGCCCTGAGTGATTTGTGACAGATGGTGAATAACAAATAAACTCTCTAAGCGGAGATCAAGGGCTTTGGGTAAGCATCTCAGATTCTTGCCTGAGAAGATGCAAGGGCTTTGTTATAACTTGTATTTTAGCAACCTTTACCTGTCATTAAACCTTACGTAAACACAGAAAGCACGAGGATGGGAGAAATATATTAACCAAATGTAGGCACAGATGCTTAAAGGTTGTTGCTTCTGACTGCTGATCATTGTCTTCTTCTTTAACAAGGCACGTAATGTAGCCCGACATATGGACATGATGGAAACGGGACACAGCTGACAGTTTATGCATTATACCAGAGTGATCAACCCAACGGATAACAAGAAACCTTTTGCTGAGAAAGTCCTTCGTCATGTCATCACCTTAATATGATAGTATCAACCTATTGTTGTACTGTGCCAAGATGCTTCAATGTGCCTCCATGAAAGGAGTTTATCATAAAATAAATGTGTTTTGGAAATGAGAATCTCTTAAAAGTAACGCCTGCAGTATCTAGATTTGAGACTGATTTTAGGCAAAGGCTAAATTTGTAAATTTGTAAATACCACAAATGGATAGTGCAGAGGGCTTATTTTAGAGAAAAATGTGATTGTTGTAGGCAGTGACTGGAAACGGGTACATAGATTTGTGAAGAAATATTGTTTACTGCAAGTTTTATGCAAACATGTGAACCCACATCCTAGCTAATGTTCTGTTGGCCTGTGTTATTTGACTAACATATCACTCATTCAGTAAAAGAATAGTTTGGCAGTCTGCAATGTGATGTTCTCATGTTAACTCCAAGAAAAGTAGTGCAAAATTGATGTTAACCAGTTTCATACTGTACCCACGGTATTAGTTTTGACACTGACTGCATGCAGGTGGATTATAATGCATAATATTGATCTGGAGGATTTTTTTCCTCCGTTCAGCTGTATCTTAGCTTCTAGCCTTGATCTTAAAAGTTAAGATGGATGATCAGTATTATTATCTAGCAGAAAGGGTAAAAAATCAATTTTATCTGCTACTGCTTCATTCCCTCATCTTCCAGTTCTCGAGCAGTGGGGTTGTAACAACCGTCAGCACAAAATCATTTATTAGATGATGTTATGACAACTTCTGGCAGATGAATATATTACTATATGTGCGTTGATGCTCCTGAAATCAACTTTCTGATTAAAGATACGAAAAGAGTATGGCAACCAATCAACTGTTTTTAATGGAGTAATAATTTCATAAACCACTGCATTGCAGAAGAAGAGTAGTGAGATCTAGCTAAGAAAAACCTATGTGTGAGCCATGCATTTTCCAAGACTGATGGTGATAGATGATAGTTAGTCATTATAGTTTATGGATTTTGAAGGTGACCTGAGCAGATAAAATAGGACAGTTTAAAAAATTTTGGTGTTCTACTTTCTAAAAGGTAATGAAATCAAACAAAGGAAGAATTCTCATCTTTACTAACCCTGTGCTAAATTACCAGAAAAGCTTTGACTCATCTTTAGCTTGAATTCTAGCTGTAGGTAATTTTCTATTAAAATATATTGATGAGTCCTCTAAACTCTGTTAGAGAACTTCCTTATCTCACAAGACGCTTTGCGACTGGGAAGTAAAAACCTGCCTTCCTACCCTGCTTTCAGGAAAATATTCAGCCATAGCTGAGGATTTGTTCCACTATCCCCTGGTCTTTCCTAACCTTTTAAACCTCATTAATCCTTTCCTGCCATGTCCTCTATAATTCAATTTGTTAAATGCAGGCTTCATCCAGCCTTTCATTAGCTCAGTAAATCTTTTTATGTTTGATTATTTTACACAGATGTAATGTAGATCCGAATCTAAGTGAAACCTTCACTACTGAAAGCAACATTGAACTGTCAGTTTTTCCTCATCATGTTGATGGTTCTGTGCTCATACAGGACAATTGCTTGTACAATATTGTCTACATGATATAGACAACAATGTAATAGAACAAGTTATCAAGCTACACTAGCAACATTTACGCAATGAATTTATTCCTTTAAAAAATATATCATACAGGCTTCTGACCTACCAAAAAAGATGAGACAAGGTAAAGATTATAAAATGCATATGTTATGTTGATCTCCCTTAAAACAATATAGTGAGGGACAGTTCTTTTAAAATGTGTAGAATTTTGTACCTACTTAAACTCACTGAATAGCACTGTAAATGACTATATATAATGAAATCATCAGAGGATTAGTGTTCTAGGTATTTTATAAGATGGTATTAAAATGCTGTTAAGACACCACCTATCTTTCTTAACATTTGAATAGAATCCAATGTACTTCTGACAGTTTGAATATTCCTATTTAAAATGGAGCAAAAAATCATTATATTAGATTAAAAATCAGGGAATGTAAAATAAATGCTAAACATTTCCTTTTACGCTTCCTCCTTTCCCCTTTGTTTTCTTCTTTCTGAGCATTCGAGGTTATTAAAGGAAAGAATTGAAAGAGATTTTTTTTTCAACTAGCTGATATGTCTGGGAAACAATATAGAAAAGGCAGTAATAGTAGCAATAAATAATCAAACCAGCCAATACTAGCATATAATGTCCTGACACCATGAGTCGAAAATTATGAGGAGTTAAATGCCAGGATTCATCACCGTGCTTTTGTTTTTCTCTCTGTTTGTTTTTACAATTCAGCTTGTATTTAAGGAAGTTTGACTTTCATTTTCTGCTTATAATCAATATATATTTAAGTTCTTCAAAAGCACTTAGAAGGTTTATGTTTATAGACATATGTCCCTGCATTATTAAATATAACTTTCAAAAGCAAAATTTTTAGATCTTTATACATCTGCATAAAACATTATAAAACAGGCTCATTGTTTTATCTTCTCAGGATTTTAATAAAATCAAGTATTGGATCAAGTAGGTAGATGAACCCTTTATTTAATTACCTGCACTTCTTAAGCCAACTAGCCATTCATTTCTGTACCCCAAGATTTGAAATGAATCCATTTTTCATTAAGATTAAAAAAAAGCAGAAGCTTTAGCAGCATGGAGTAGATTACTGCAGTGTACAGAACTAAATATAATAAAACTACTCATTTTGATGATGTTTACATATGTGACAACACACCTATGAAAATTATTCAGATGTGAGCTGTAAATATAAAGGCTGGCACTGAAGCGAGTTGAAATCCCTATCAAAGATAATTCTATTCCTGGGAAAATAATAATTTTGTTGTACAGCAAATTCTATGTTTATGGTGAAAATAGCACCAAGTAACAAAATGATAAGGCATAATTCTTTACTTCCCTCTGTGCTGTTGTCATGTTGTCTCTTTTTTTTAAAGGATAAAACACACACAAGCACACACAGACTATACTTGGAATGGCTGGAATATTTAGACTTCACTAGGCTAGTTATACGCAGGTACCATGCTGATGAACCTACTTTTCTGGTGTTATTGACTTCCTTCCTTTCCTCATATGGCTGATTTTTTCTGTTGCTTCTCATCGACAGACAATGGATAGTGAATTTTATTATGTTTTATACCTCCATCTCTTTTAACGAATGAACAGAAAACTTGCACTTTAACAGAAAAGATTAGCATTTTCTCCCAGTGAGAACATGCCCCAGTGTTTTACTTATACAGGTAAATCAGGCATTTAGCAGAGTAATGTTATCCTAAACAGTAGTTTGCTTATATCCTCAGCTTTAGCTGGATATCACTCAGGTCTCCCATAGCAGCAGATGACACAGTAGAAACAATTCTGTTGCAAAAAGAGCATGCAGTTAAGAAATTACTTTGGTTTCCAACCAAATAAGCTTGATATTCATAAAATCCAAGAAAACAGAATCATTAACTGTAATAATGGGTTTCAATTCATCCCTCATGTCCACACATCTAAATATTAATGAACAAAGGAAATGTGGCTGATCTATAGTAGCAACAACCCTTCCAGATTTAGGTCTGTGAAGTTATTTGTCTTCAGTCAAACTGCAGATTATACATTTCTGATGATTGTCTATCAGGGAGAAAAAATATAATTCTGCAACACTAAATAGAAATTCAATATAAAATTAATTGCATCATATTCATATAATTGTGTGTGTTTGAAGATGTGGGTTTCTGAAGAGCGTAATTTAAGGTGGGACTTAGGAGCAGCACTGAACTACTGTCATGAAACTGAAAGAAGCTTGTGTCAGAAGAACAATGTGTGAAGATACAGATATCACAACATATCAAAAACTCAGAAAGTGGAACATACAATTTTTTATATGTTTCGGTGTGGACTATGTGGCACACATTTCTGGAATGGCATTTTTGGATCTGAAAGCATTTTTTTTTTACTCAGAAAAGCAATGCTTGTCTTAAAAGGACTGCATTTTTATCTTATCTTATGAAATTCAGGCCAAATACATAGGGTGACATATATATTATTTAGATCTGATCAATTTAAATTTTTTCCTTGAAATGGAAGGCCTGGACTGACCTGCATTTTTCCTGTTAATTAGCTCAACAAAAAAGCATTTTTTTTTAGGATTTTGCAATTCACACATCAATTTAATTCAACTCATGTTCAAGAAAACCAAACATATATTTATAAAAAACTCCTATAATGAGAGCAGTCTTACAATAGTATTGATTTTAAATGACTGCTGTAATCAAAACAGTTTGAGGACTATTAGCTTATTTCACACACTAAGAGCCTAAGCTCTGCTTTCAAACAGCACGTAGGCAATTACATTAAAAGAATCTGTTGCAAAGAGCCGAAGTCTGAGAAGGTGCACGTTTCCCAGATCTCCTCAGCTTCCCTGGAATTACACTACCTGAAGCATAAAGCAATTCTAACCTCCTGGAAACACCAGATTTTACATTATCTTTTCAGCTCATGTCTGAATGGCTTCATTTCTACAACAACCTTGTGATGAGGGAATAAAATGAAATCAAAAGACCATAGTTAAAATTGAAAAGTTATGTAAATCTCCCATGTAGAGTAAAATGTTGTTTCTGAGTAGAGAGTGGGCATGTCTACATATACTCAGAAAGCTGATCTTTCCACTCTTGTCTGAAGCCAACAATACTGCCACTTAATATCCACATCCTGGGGAAGGTCCTGGCATTAACGTTCAGAAGCTGAAAGTTTCACTTTTAAACAGAAGAGAAGGACTACAAACAATTAAAAGAATCACGTTCCATAGCTATTACACATTAGTATAGGGATCTAAATGAAAAAAATTGTTTAAATTGTTTAAAATAATTAGTAATTATTCTGTGTTGCATGCATAAAATAATTTAAATGAAGACATAGTTTAATTTAGGAAAAAATAAGGGATTAAAAAGAAAAAAAACAACACCAACAATCTATATGGCCTAGTCTGGCATTTTACTTCAACAAGCCTACTTAAAATTACATGAACAGTTCCCTAAATAATAACCACATTAAGGTGGTGGGTGTCTGTGTATGTAGACAAAAACTGCCCAGTTACTGAGTGGTAGTTCCATATATTTAAGATTCACTAGGTTTCTGGCTATAAGAAGCATAGGTGATCATTAATGTAATTAATACTAAGTGTCAGAGAAAAACTTTAGAAGCAAAAAACATCTAAATACTTGGTTTTAGCTTAGTTAAAAAGTTTCATGATGAATTTAAAATAGCACCTACTTCTGATTCTCCTGTCAACCTTCTAAAGGATTTAAGACAAATCTTTTCTCTGTGTATAGTTATTCTGCTTCTTTGCCGAGGTGTGATAATGGAGTTTGTGATTGAGCACTGAGGATGTCATAGAGCTAGATGCTTTTACACCACAGGGATCAACTTCTCAAAGTGACTCATATTTCTTTTCCTCTCTTAAGGAGAAAGACATAGTGTTAGGCCATCTGCAGAGACGTCATGTAGCTCTATAGTAGCTCCAGGGATCCCTGCTGTAGATACAGGGAGGTGAGAAACAGTAGTAATACAGTTGAGGTTTTGTTTTGGAGTACAAGCTGATTGAAAATGTGATCCAACATGGTGGAAATTGATACTGAAATACAATTCTTGCTTTTCATTCCAATTACTTCTCATTTACTCTCCATTGAGCTTGAATTATGTGTCCTATGGAAGAAAAACCCCAATATTTTCTACTGAATATCTTGTTAAAACTTTATTTATAGAAAGTATAAGTCATGTAATGGCATATAAAATAGGTAACTACATGAACTGATTAATAAAACTAATTAAAAACCAAAATGCAGCATTCATTCTCAGCCTTAGTTTAAATCTAGGGTAAATCATGTCTTCTGTCTTCCCTCAGGGTATTGACACTTCTCAGAACTGTAGGGTACTCATAGAAACTCTTTCTCTCTTTCATTTTGGGATTTTTTGTTGCCGTCCTTTTCAGATTTTCCAGGGAAATGAAGCATGTGTCTGAAATTGGGCCTCTGAGGACTATTAATGAGGCGCCTAAAAATCAACACAGGTGGGCTCCCAACCACATTAAACAACAAAAATGGCTCACAGAAGTTCTTCGTATGCATTGCAGGTCACTGCAAGGGAAATACCCTTTAGCTCAGTTACGAACTTTAGTTAGCAGGTATCTTTGGACAATTCATTGTTTTTAAACTACACCAAATTTGCTTCATATATATATAGTCTGTTCTATTTCAAGTGTCTCAGTGATATATAACACACATAGCGAAATGTTTCAAAATTCCATGTTACCACACACTACTTTTAATTAAGCTAACTCCAAATGCCATAGATATATCTATAAATGTGAATTAAAATGTCCACAAGTATTTTTATCAGAGCAGTCCTATAGGAGTCCCTGATTTTTCAGGGTTTTGCCTGAGAAGAAATGATGAGTTTTTAGTAAAAAAAAAAAAATATTAAAAAAACTCCCAACAAACTCAATGAAGTTTGGAATGAGGGTCAGAACTCATATGTATCTAGGGGTTTGAAGCCTTTCTGTGAGTCTGTACATGTGTACCTATGTATCTACAACAATAAGAAAAATTATTTACTTTAGGTTTATTTCTGAAGCTTTTTTCACAGTCCAAACTTATAAAGCATGTAAATTGCAAAAACAAATCAAAGAATCATTTTTATTATCTATTAGATTATAAAAATACAAATTTGATTACATCACATCAAAATTTGAGTATCATTTGGAAAATATCTAACAGACAGTCAATCAAACTATTATGACTCAGTATGCAGTTGGATGGAATTCTACCTGTCTGGACAAAAACTGTTTATTTTTGCCTGTTATTTGTATAAGATTTTGTTCTGAACTATATAATCACATCATAATGCATATTGTATAGCATAATCTCCCATATCTAAATCACATTCTGGAGATCTACAACAGAATACCAGGTATATACAGGAAATCTTTTACCAAAATATCATTTTCCCCAAACTCTCTGTCACTCATCTGTTGCATTACTAATGCATGATGCCATCCTAATGCTTTTTTTTTTAACTGTATTCCAGTTATGATTATCATTGCGAACTTCAATGCTGTTTTGTTACTTGCAAGGGATACTGATGCCAGAGGCAGCACTCATGAGTGTCATTAGTCGCATCTTTACACTTTTTCAGGGTCAAATGTATTTAGCAAGTTTTCTGTTGTTAAAGATAATCACTGGTAATAAGAAATGGAATTTTTAAAGAGGAGTGAAATAAGAAAACAGCACTATTCCTGTTCTGCGGCTCTTGTTCCTCCTTTTCTGATGGGCATAGCAAGAGTTTAGGTTGCAATCCATAACAATGCAGTGTTTTCCCATTCAAGGTGACTGCAAATTCAATACTTCTTGGCAGCACAAATTATTCACCTCTCAAGTTTTCCTTCTGACACTGATATCAGTTGCACAAGAAAATGTGTCTAGCAGCCTTGAAATGGAAACAGACAAATTGTAAAGAAAGGTAGCAAGGCATCTAAGTGCTTCTGCCGCATCTTGCTGACAGATGGGAGCTGTAACACCAGTCACCAGTGCTTGCAACTCCAGTGCAGTTAAAGAAAAGGAAGCATTCATCAAGCCATTCATTTCTCATTCTTCAAACAGAAGGCTGTTTACATCATGTCAGCAAATGATTACCCTCTGCTGCTGCTGTTGTGCTACCTGTTGGAAAAGGTGAAGAGGTTATGTTTTGAAACCCCATGGAGATGTTGATTAAGGAAACAAAGGAAGCTGGTTCTTAACACCCAAACCCCCCCAAAAAAATAGGAAGCAGGCATCATCACACTCACATCTCTGACATGAGAAATGGGTTCTTCTTGGAGAGAACAATGAATTCGAAGTACAAACTGCTTACATATATCAAGGGAGAACCAAAGGGTCTAAGCACTTTCCCTTCCAAGTGGGTCATGTCTTTAGGTCCTTTCTGTGATTTTAGGTCCTTATTCAGTTTTTATCTGAGAGCTGACCTGGGACAGCATGGATCTAAGATTTCCTTGGTTTCTTCTTAAGGCTTCATTTACTGTGCCTAAGAAAACAAAGCTATATAACCTGTGTGGAAGTCTGCAAATGTACAGCTTTGTAAATGAATCCATACTGGACCATCACTGGAAAAAAATAAGGATCCATAAACAGGAAAAGATTAAGTACTACTATTTTAGGCACTGAATTCCTACCAAGCTTAAATTACTGCTAGATATCATTCACTTTTTGCAGGGTCTTTGTCAAGAACAAGATGCAGTTTAACAACTCATCAGTTTTTGAGACTTGGAGCTCTTTGGTTCTCAAAGAAGACACATGAAATGATTCTACTGTTAAAGGTAGAAATTGACTTATTTGAAAATATCAGGTGTAACTGTGCACAAAATTATTGTGGTGATTTCCATGCTTTAGTTTAATTTTTTTGTTTGAATATGTGCATTTCACCACTCTTGAAGAACTGATTTTTCTCCCTCAGAGATTTAGTCTAATATCTGGAATATTAAACAAAAATCTTCAGTGTGTTAATGAATTAGCTGCCTGCTATACAAATCTTTCATCCTTCACTTTTGTTATGTAATGTATGTTTTTGTTATTTGACATAACATATTAAACCAAAGACTGTGTAAAAAATCTGAAGCTCATAGCAGCCCATCTGAAATACCCAGAGTACTTTGACTGAACATGCTTGTAGACACGGTACACAGAGCGGAACAGGCATGTTAAATGTGAAACTGTCTGCTTTTACAGCAATACTCTAACCCCTGTTAGTCACAAAGATTTTGAACAACTGGGAATTGTGCACAGACAGTCAGCTTGTCATTAATACAATACAGTACTATTTTCCATATTTCTAACCAATGTTTATATGCTATTCATTTGGCACTTCTAAACTTTGCTCTGTTTCTGATTCTGAACCTCAGGTGCATGGTAACTTACCGCTAATATTGTAACTTCTGCATAGGACTCTGCTAGGTTTTACGATCCTAGGTTAGGTAATTCACACCACTGCTGATGATGTTATGAATGGCTAGCATAAAATGAACACATGATTAACTTTAACTAAGTCACAGACATTGACAATAAAAAGAAAATTGTAATTTGCACTGCATAAGTCTAGATAGTTAAAGCAGTCCCTATAGAAAACAAGAATGTTTTGAGTGTATTTGAAAATTTTAAATTCTGCCATTTAAGTATTTAAAGACATGCAACTAAGTACATATATAAATCAGCAAGTACAAATACATGATCTGTACGGATATGACTATATAGGTGGTGGGACTATTTCAGAATCAGAACTTCAGCAGTATCAATGGGGCAAAACTATATGCCAACGTGGGCAAGTTAATGTATTCTTTTAATAAGAATATAGTAAACTTCTACATCTGGAACCAGTATAACACCTGAATTAAGCCTGGGGTTAGGTAGTTTTGAATTTCTGACAACATTTTTCTTTCATCTTTAAGCTGGATTTTCTACCTCCTCAAAGGAGCATGGTCAGACCTATGGTCATTGTCGAGTTCTCAAAACCCTTCCAGAAGCCATTTCATAAGTCATTCACACTACACAGCAAATCACAAAAAAGCTAAAATTATTCCATACCAGCACCTCAAGACTTTCTTCCTTTCACCTCAGAAGTTAAGAGGTGGAATTGGTTCGTATATTACTTCAGCACCTACAGAAACAGATTTAGATTCAGCCTCAGGTGCAGTACTGACGTGACTTACCCAGAGACTGAGGTCTTTGTCTAAGTCAGAATGACAAACTTCTTTCTATATTTGGAAAAAAAAAAAAAGAATAAAAAGAAAAAACCTACAATATGCAGTACCAATATAAGTAAGCAACTATGTCAATATATCCATAGAAGAACAAAGGGGAAAGCAACATTTTAGTTATGAAGTTATGAAGTAATCTAGAAAACCATTGTTAATGAGAGTTTTATCCTGTATCCTCTATCAGGACTGAAATCAATTAGTATTATAATAAGAGAGGCATGAGAATAAGACAAAGAACAGACCTGCAAGGGGGTTCGAGAGATGATCTAGCTTATTCATTCTCCCAGGCCATAACTGTTATATCTTTGCTTTTCCTAAAACAAAAAAAAATGTATAAAAGGCAATAGCTAGGAGCACAGCAAATGAAAGCAGAGATGTGTCAGCATGTTACTGGCGAGCAGCAAGACAAAGATAAAAGAGGGAAACTGTGGTGAACAACTTCAGGGTTGGTTCTGGGCCCTTGCCTGAACATAGCCAAAACTGGTAGCATGCCAAAATAAAACAGTAAAAAAAATAGTATTTTGCTATTAAAAATTTTTTAAAATTAATTTTTAAGAACTGTATAAAAATAGCAATTATAGTTTAATAGTTATGAAGCGACATGCATTATTTTTATACAGTATATAATATATGACAATTACAAGTATGATTATCGTAGAATATATTATGTCATTTACCATATATTGTAGTATATTATATCTTATAATAATAGTAGTATATTAATTTAATATATTCCTGTTAAAATTACTAAAAATATCTTACTGTCTGAAGATAGGGAAATCTACAATCTGTTCTGTAAGAAAACCTAATCAACCAGGAAACTTTACAACATGATCTAAAGTTTGTCTTAATTAATTATTAATGAGTGAGAACAGTATGACCTTATTTCTCTTTTCTCACCTTCTTGATCTTTTCACCCACACCTAGCTCCTTTGCCTCTCCAAATGATGCTACTGCACTTAGGGCAAAATCTTCCTACTTTATTTCTCCTGCCATTTAGTACAACCTTCCAGTAATTCTTTGACTCATTAAGACATAAAATCAACTAAAAAACTCTCCTCTTTTCAGGTCTATGAGTTTTAGCTTCTCTTTCTTTCTATGGACCTTTTAACACCATATTATCTTGTCTATGAGTGCTTATGTCAAGACGTGGATCTTAATGCCAAATTTTGCATAGGCTTAGTGTATGTCTCTAAACGTAAACTAACCTTTTTGCAGAACATGCACCCCTTACAGATATCAGCCCATAAAATTGATTCCATTTATTCATCATGCACAGCAGCATTCTGTAATATACGCTAAGGTCAATTAGGAACTTGTTAATTTGAAAGACATTACCTAAATTAAACTGGAGTGATGTTGTGTTATGATCAGAATCATTGACTATTTGAGAATATCGTCAGTACATGCTTCCAGACTGATTCATTATCAGAATTTATGGCTTGATTTTCAAAGTTGTGCAGTCTCACAGACTAGCAGAACTCTTAGTTAACTGTGCAGTTAGCTGGTTTCATGGGTAAATAACTTATTTAGCTATTCACATAGCAAATCATTTTACATATATACTTACATGCATTCATTTCTTGGTTGTCAAATTCCCTTTGATATTTATGGATATGAATAAGGGTTTCAGTTAATCAGGAAAATCTATTTGCCGCTCATTCTCTAAATTTCTACTTAGAGAGAAGCTTCAGTTTGCTTTGTAGCTGGGGCAGTAGACTGTGAACTTTCTGATTATGATACTGAACTTGGTGCATTTTTCTTTTTAAGTATAAAGCAAAGGAATACAAAATCCTTAACAATCTTCCTTTATAACCGTTCCCAGGGTTTGGTGGAAATGGGTCACTGGTGTTGTTAACAACATTGAACAGTTCACTGATGCAAAAAAATATATTTTTTCTTTCTGACATGTCAAAAGTTACTGAATAGAAAAGCTCTTGTTCATTGGCACTTAACCATACTGTCTTCTACCAGTCATGCAACAAATATATTTAATATTTTTTCAAAAGGAATCAACAGAATAACACTACTAGAGAACCCAACATTTAATTCTGTCTTCCATTCCTGGATCTGTCAGTGACTTACTTCTTAGCCCTGTAAATGTAGTTCATTTAGCCAATGTACAAATTGATATATTGAGGCATTTAGAGTCTTGATAACATAATTTGCTTAAATGTTATGCAACATGGTGTGTTTTGATGTTATAAAATACATAAGAACATATTGTACTTAATCATAGGGCAAGCAGCAGAATGTTAAGAAAGCTGTTTTGAATAATACTTTGCCAAATGTTAAAACTTTCATTTTCACCTCTTTTTTTTTTTTTCCCTTTTTAATTTGGGATAAAACATAGTCATCAAATATGAAATAGCCAAATGATATATTTGTGTCTGTGAGATCTGTGTGTTTCAGTGAAATGGTCCTTTAGTGGTGATTTATGTGCTTGTCTTACAGAACATACGAATTCCAATGAAAAACAGATCTCAGAAAAATAAAATTTCTGAGCATTCTTACATAATGCCACAATCCTGAAAATTTCCGACTTGTGATTTGCTTTATATGCCTGATGGATTGAATACAAACTATTCATATTCATATGTTTATTTTTTCCAGAATCAGAGTCTCAGTCCTTGTAACATTGTGAAAAATATAACTCCAAAAATCTTGTTTTGATACTCTGTCTTTTGTATGAAGGGTAACTTTCTCTGATTATTCCGTTTAAGGGATGATAATTGGAAAGTGTTTCTGAAACTGACTGTAAAACATTCTGTAATAAGCAATCTGTTACCATAGTGGTTATTTTGAAAAAAATAAATTATATCATTATAAAAGTATTGCTTTAAAAATAAAATCCAAATGAATGCTGACTTACATTTGACCCAATATGAGCATCAAGGTATTACGTAAACAGTAAACCAGATCCTGGTTTTCCACAGGAAAAGAGCACACCCTTGGTACTATGCCAGGTTTCCTTCTGCAATCCAATAGAAATGACAGTAAGAAAGTAATTCAGAACAAAAGTTTTTATTTTGTCCTTAAGATTCTGGTGGTTGTGTAAGCCCTGCTCAGCAGTATCTAAAACATCCCTGTATTATCAACACTGTTTTCATCACAAATCCAAAATGCAACCTCATACTAGCTTATATGAAGAAAATTAACTCCATCCCAGCTAAAACCAGCACAAAGATAAAGGGTTAAGGTATAAAGAAGCCAAAGCCAGCTGAGGGTGACTTTAAAAAAGACAAAATGTATCTACATCTGAGTTTTGGTGATGTTCAGGTAATCTGGATCCCAATGTTGTGATCCCAATGTTTATTTCTAATCACCTCTGTCTTTTGGCTCACTGTGTAAACACTAACTGAAATGAAGATTTGGGTTAATTCCTAAACTATACAAATTATATATACTATTTTCCTGTTGACGCTTAAGGATCTAATGGCAAGACCATATTGATCTATTTATTTTAGGGGTAATTGATTTTCAAATTTCTGAGCATAGAAAAATCTTTGAGCGTATTTACAAGGAAGGAAAAGAGCACAATTCAAAAAAATTTTTCAATTTCCACAATTTTAGTCTTTATCAAAATGCATTCACATTCATAACATGCTGTTTTATTATTTTTTTCAGTAAAATAATATTTCACAAACAGAATTTTTGGTTTAGTAAGGTGAATGCATTTTGACACATTGCTCTGTTTATAAGTAAATTTGCGTCAATAAAGTCTCTATAAAATAGGCAGCATTTCAGTCATCATCTTCATTTTAAGATTAGACTACAGTTCCTAGTGTTTATATTCAACTCTCAAGAACTCTACTACAAAAAAATCCTCCCTTACATGCAAAGTGAGTTGGGAGAGACTGTTTCAGAATATTTTATATAGCACATGTTTCTATTTAGTATCAGTACTCATACAGTTCTTTGAATAATCAGGAACTTTAATGGGCTTCTATAGCATCTGCAAATAAATATTTCAAGTAACATACTGTTGCATTGTTTAGAAGTTAATCATCAGGTAATATTAGTAGTTATATGGAATACCATCTGTTAGCATTAATCACCATAATTTTAAGCACTTGAAAGACTCATGAAGAATTGGAAGTCCTTCAGAACAAAGTAGTTCTTGATGATTTTTCTAATAAGCAATATTTTAAAAAAAGACCAAGTAATCCATGTAACATTGTTTATTTTTAATCTAATTAATACATACATCTAAAATATGTGTATGACTAGCGTGAAGATTACACATAAAATACTAATATTTAACTGTTGAGGAATACTGAAGATTAGATGCAAGATCTTATTATTCAAGAAGCAGAAGAAAGATTTTGTTACACCTCATAGTGTCCCTTAAGCTATATGTCTCAGGGTGTTTGCAAAGGTACCTAGTCATCTGCCATGCTTATACTCTTGGCTACAGACTTTGTATCAGCAATTATTACTAAACTGTAGATAATTCTACTTGTTATCCATATTTGAACATTTTATAGGTTGCTTGTTTTTGTCTTTGTCAAATATTAGATCAGTGTGAGCAGACTTTGTGTGACAAGGGATAGGATCTGCATGAGAAAACATAGCAAGCCTTCAAACATAAGAAAGTTAATTGTTTTGCCAATGGCCTTCAGGTAGAAAAGCTTAATATAGATACAGGAACCCTTCTGCCTGCATGGAACAACAACCTTCACAAACAGGCCAGTGTAGCTGGGCTATCTTTATACAACAGTCTGCAACGAAGGCATGCCTGCCTTGACCACTGGCTTTGTAGAGAGTGGTGCAAATCTCTGTGTACATTAACCAGATATTTATGAGGCGTCACAAGGTGCTTTCCAAAGTACACACAGAGTGATGTCATTCACTCTGCCACAAGCACTCTGTTCTGCTCATAGGTGTTACAGAATTGCTGCCCAAATGCATGGGGCAGGAAGTGCACAGCCAACCAGAGTTACGTGGAGTTTCAGAGGAAATATCAGATGGAGAGATTATAACTATATGCAGTGGAATTTGGCCAGGACACTGAAATTAACACATTCAGCTCTTCTGAAAAGCGTTATGCAATCTTGAAAAAATGCAAGCAGTTGGGATATGTTTCATATCTCATCCAAAAATAGCGAACTTCAACTCCATGAAGCTTCCTGAAACCATAATGGAAAATATATAGGCTATAATCTTAGAAGGTACCAGAAGTACATAGAAGTTAGCATGACTTAAATGATGTTACTCCTAATTTATACATGTGTCAAAGAGAAGAAAATTAGGTCTTGGGTTTCCTTGCTTTCCTCCTTGGGAGGGGCAACAACCTCATGAAATCCTAGCTCATTTGTTAGGCATTTCCAGAGCAGAGTAAAAGTTGTGCCAAATGTTGTAATTCACATGTGGTCTGAGCTTAGAGATCCCAAGACTATTTCATTTACAAGGATATAAAGTTTACTGTAACTTGCATCATGATCACACAGGGGAAGACCTGTTTCTTTATTCTCCATATTCTGAACCTCCTTGATACTGCCTTAAGTACTTTCAGATTGCATTTGTTCAAACCATGTGCTGCGACATGGTTTTTTATCATGTCTAATTGGAAGTACAATGCCAATGCAAACACGTAACATTACGCATTACTTTTTGACGACATTTAAAAAGACTCTGTAGTTTGGTTTATATTAACTATAAATTAGTCTGAAAGCTATAGCATACTATAAAACCAGAAATACATAAACACCTTCTGATAATGTTCTGAATGAGGCAGCCAAATTGCCTTTACAGATTAAATGTAAGGGAGGAGTTAATCTGAGTAATCTTTTGCTGTTTCAGTCAGGGATTTTTTTTCACATTTTTAAGGTCTCTGCATGTAAAAGATGTTAATGCTGGGGATATCTAAAGAATTGAGGGAATGAATCCTAATGAAAACTGGTGTTAGCTGTATATTTAAATCTCTTAAAACCATTTTGACATCTCAGCAAAAAACAGTCCATGTACATTTAGTTGATTATTTAGGCTGAACCACTAATTAAGTTTTTTGATTTAGTTTAATAGCCATTCCTGAAACTGAAATTGAATTAATATCTTGAATGAAGTTAAAAATATGTATTTTTTCATATTCTTATAAAATTAAAAACCTCTTTATATTCTGTTAGGGCATTTTAAACAAATCAGAGCAAGGGGAATGATGACCTGAACTTAGAATGTGGTTTCATCATCTGTAAATCCACTGAATAGTCCAGCAGTACATATTTGATCCAGATCAGACAATTACATTCCTGTCAAATTAGCCAGAGTACATGTTATGGACTTTTAATGCTAGAATTATGTTAGCTGTAAAAGGACAGATGATACATGGCTTGGCATAAAGCCTGCTCATTCAAAATTAATGCATCACTATTTTTGATCATATTAAACCAGAGTAAATTGTAGCTGGTTAATATTTTGTATCAACTGGCCAGAACATTTCTGAATCCAAATTCTAAATGTTTAAAAACTGGATTTGCTGCCATGATGACCAGTACACAAAAGCAGCAACAAAAAAGGACATATTTAGTGGCCTAAACATCCTCACCATCAGAAAGATGAGGCACAAGAAGTAGAGCAGTCACAGAGAGTGTACGAGAGCTGAACTCGGTGCCCTCATCTAGCTCTGGGGTCTTGAAAAATGTATTCCTCACCTTTTCAGAAAGGTTTACCAATGCTTGTGCCATTTGCTCTTCAGGGTGAAGGATTTCTCAGTCTTCTGATGCTTTTCTACTTTATATTAGAAACAAATGAATTAGGGCAAGTATGTGGGACACTGGTGTTTCCATTCTTGTTCCAGGAAATGCTTGAGTATTTAGGAAGAAATGAAACATCTTTTTCTAGAAAAGAGTGACTGACAGGTTTGGTTTTTTTTTTTTTTTAGGCTACTTAGCACATTCTAATGTGATTTGGGAGATACCTGTATGGTAGAAGACTCCAGGATATAATTTGATTTGCACGAGTAGTGGCTCATAGTTTTTCTTTTCAAATCGTGACTGATTTCAATCATGAATTTTCTGTAAGAAAAGCTGTTTACATTTCCACGGCCCACCCTTGTAGGAATGCCT
>KZ505722.1:325669-344225 GCA_002844005.1 Limosa lapponica baueri
ATCTTTAAAGATCCCTTCCAGTCTATGATTCTAAGAATAAGGCATACAGTTTTCTTTTTGCTTCCATTTCCTTCCCAGACTGGGATGTTATTTTTGACCCCTCTACACAGAGGTATTTACACTGCTACAGGTCACAAAACCCGAAACCTTTACCTTCAGTCATCCTTTTTACCTCCGTTGTAAATGACAAACGTTAACTGATTTGGCAAAAGAGACTATGTCACTGAGTATCTCACAAGCATGTATTTCTTTAAAAGGCAATACATTTACTGTAAACACAGATTTTTTCTGTTTGACACATTCCCAGTCTTTATGCTGTTTATTGTTGTAAGTTGTTAACCTCAGAAGCAATGTAAATTTATATGCATATTGGAAGAAAACTAATGCTTAGAAACGTTGCATTCATCATCTCTCTTTGCACTTTGAATGTTGTCTCTTGTTCTGGTCTTTAAAACAAATTCTGCATGGTAGTGTTAGGTAGGGATGTTATAGAGCTCAGGATACCATTTTGCAAGTGATTTAAAGAGTCCTGATGGGTTAATTGTCATGAAAAGGTAGAGAGGTTGTAAAGAAGGTCACAGAAGCAAGGGCTCCTAAGAGTCCTAGGGAAAATATGCTTTCAGGACAAGAAGATGTAGTCTTTGTTATAAGTGTAAGCTCACAGTGACTGTCAAACTTCTCTAGAGAAATCACGGAAGCATGGTATTTAGAGAACACACAGGATTGGTAAAGATTAATTTCCACATTTCTCAGGAGGACCACAGGGACAGTAAAAATGAGTCCCAAGAGAAGCACAGGGAAATCTTGTCAGTACAATAAGAGGAAGATTCTATCAATGTATAAGCTCTTATGAATTAATTCTTCTGCAGTGCTCAAGATGAAGCAAACCTCATGCCAGGGCTTGAGGGCTCTGAATTTTCTGACACTTTGAAGTATCTTTAAAGGTAAGACTCTAATCTTCCTTGAAGGAATGTAACTTTAAAATCCAGATTACATAGATGTGTGGATTTGGGTGTAAGCAAGGAAGGGAGGGCTGCTTTTTTCCTGTCTAAAATTTTGTATATCTGCCTGTCTGTGGTGTGCATAGGAAACCTGCTGTCTTCATGAAGCATTACCGTCACACATTTTTAGAAACTGTAAGCATGTAAACTATTATCTCACATTCATCCTTGTTCTGTATGTTATCTCCTGTCCCCCTGCAATAAACTTTTTCTTTTATGAAAAGGGTTTTAAACTCCAAGACTAAAAAGAGTGATTTTTTTCCTTTAATAGTGTTTTTCTTAAATATATTTTTTTCTTTCCTGGTTTAATTCCAAGATTACGCTTCGGGTGAAATGCTGGATGTTGGTCCTAACACTCACTCACTTGTTCTGCTGTAGATCAGGAATAATTCAGTTAATATTGATGAAAATACAGCACTATCAAAAAGAAAAATGCAGCCTACAAAAATGTCACCCTATTTCTCTGACTTCCCACACACTCCTGCTCTGTAAAGAGAATCAGGAGGGAGCTGGGGAGAACATCTTCCAACACCCATTCACCTTCCTTGTTAATCTCCAGTGATCTGTCAAGTGTGAAATTTTCCATCCTTGAAGGCATATGGTGGGTATTAGTGATAATAGCTGCAGCATGTAGATCCTGGGCCTACACACTCTTGTTTGACACACTAGATTGTTGAATGACATTTACCTTGACAAAAGAGTTACATGTGCCTTTTCTTTTTCCGCTTTTAAAGACATCTAATACTCCCCTAAATACGAGTGAGGAATAGGGTTTCTGTTTGGTTTGTAACTGATTTTCGTACTATTCAAGAATGAGATGAATACTGCCTGTAAGATAAATGGGCAAAGCTGGGCAAGTGTCACCAAAACAGATTGGATTGCTTTTCTCCTAGCAGAGTATCTGCAAAGAGAGTGGGATTTCATCTGGTCTTTGTAGTTTGGAATATTTTATAAATCAGTAATTATTATTCAAAGGCATCCCCTGTGCTGTTGAATTAGGTTTTGGGCACACTGATTTATAATTCAGTGTAATATTTCTATGCAGAAGACAAGCACAGAGCAGGACAAAAACTAGGATAAGCTACCACGAGTTGGATAGTAGGGCAATAGAATATGCGCACATGGGAGGAAATGTTTCAGAAACAACTTTCCTTCCAAGTCAGTTTGTCATGTCCTTGTGGCCTTGACACTTACTCTAGATGAGAAAAGGGTCACATAATCCACAGCAGTCATAGTAATAACAAGTGTTTATTTAAGATTCTGTCATGGATTTCTGTTTGGTTTTGATTTTTATTTATTTAATCTATCTCTATGGGAGTAAAATATATTATCAATTTCTGTTACCATAAAAAAAAATAGCAAGAGAATAAGAGTTAAATTGCTGTAGTGACAATATATAGAGATATATGTTTTGGAGAAAATATTGACTTGTGCTGAAAAGGTGCTTCTTCAATAACAAGGACTAATGTCTATCAGAATGAGAAAATTAATCTCTAGTTATACAACAGAGGTCTGTCTCTCTGGAATTAGTATAGAACTATTTCCCTCAATAAATTGATTAATGCTTTTCACAGTCCAATTCTAAACTGCATAAGCTATGGAGTTTTTACCCCTTTCTTTGGGTCATTAGGAAGTTATTCGCACTGTTTTATCACTGGGAAATACTAATATCCTAATTCAGGTTGTTTTCTCACTTTTAATCTTCTACTCTTTTTGACCAAGTTAAGCAAATTTGGACAGAACTTTTTGGACAGACCACAGCTCTCGAATTTCTTAGGGTCCTTATAGTGCTAACCTTCATACTGCTGTCTCATTCTTTTCTTAAAAAACTCACAATGCTACCCTTTATATTTTCCTTGCCAAGTTGCAAGAGAGCTTTGAAAAATTAATGTCAGTTTCCATTTAAAAGCATTTATTACTTAAAGTTCTCTTTTGCTCATCTTGAACCTCCATCAAAGGAGGGAATGGAATAAAACTCCCTAGCCTTGCTCATGCAAATAACATTACCTCACACAATAAACTCCATTGACTGCAGACATTTTTGATTAGAAACTATAGATCAGGTACAGTCTTTGGATTGTACGTTATTTGAATGGTACTTACAGATATCACATAAAAATTACTTGAGCGTGTATGTGCACATGCGGATAGAGCTTCCATTTTATACCTTTTGCACTGTTTCCAGTAAGACATTCCCTGTATTGCCTTCTTCCAGTTGTGGAGTCTCACTGCTTTTGAAATGCAGACGCAGAAGGTACGTTCAACTGACGGAATACCAATGCCTGTAGACGTTATTCAGCTGTCTAATGTTGCTCCTGCTCAGCGGAGAGAGTTCAGATGAAAACACCAGCAACTAAGTGAGTTACATAAGATTATCATCCTCACATACTCACAGCTTATCTGAATTTGGACAAAAAATGTTGCCCATTTTTAAAAATAGTAGGGGTAATTTCTAGTTTTTTTTAAATATTTCCTCATTCTCTCACTCAAAGGAGAATGGAAGCAGTTTTTTTCTATACATTCCTGTATGTCAAATTGTGATACTTTATTACCTATTTCATCTTTTACTAGTTCAATTGAAGTAATCAGGGGTAATTAATGAAAAAAAAGTTACCTGGATTAGAATATGCAAAGTAGTAGCAATACTGCAACTTCAACATAGTTGCTCTCCTTTCTGCATGTTGGATATATTTTAGACATTGTTGTGATGACAGACACTCTTCCCCACCTCTTGCTCCAAGGAGAGGAAGAAGACACATCAAGAGACTACTTTAATGAAAAATTATTAACAAAATAAAAAAGAAAAAAAAAAGAAATAATGAAATAGATACAAATATATACAAAACTGTATCAAGCTCCCAGGGAGATGTCACTGGCAGGCACTGGGAAAGTTCCAGACTGGACTCAGTGGCAAATAGGAACAGGATTTCAGAACACACTGATGGGGATCAAAGGTAGACAAACAGACAGGATCTTCCCTGGGCATCAGCCATCAAAAACAGTAATTGAATAAACAGCCATTCAAGAAGAGCCAACCTGACCCCTTTGATCCCTCAACTTTTATACTGAGCATGGGATACCCCTATTGAGATGGGATACCCCTATTGGTCAGTTTTGGGTCACCTGACCTGTCCACTGCTCCCCACAGGTGCAACCCCTCCATGGGCTAAACAACCAAATCAGTTGACCCTGGTTGCCACAGCAACAAGTATAAGCAAGAGCCCCTCTCACTGAACAGAAAGTTGCTTCTGCTCCACCCCAACCCAGGACTATTTATGTCAAATAGTAATTAGTGCTGGCAATTTTTTGCAGTGGAGGGGAGTTTTGTGAGGGTTCAGTGAACTTTCCCACAATGCACTTAAGCTTGCATTTTCTCAGTTGAAACTTTCTCCTCTCCTCTTCCTCTTCCTCTTCTCCTTCTCCTTCTCTTTCTCCTTTTATTAGAAGGCCATTTGCTCCCTCCCTCTTCCCTGCCACACAACAAAGGCATCTTTATAGTGGAATGTTTACATTTTAGATAGCATATATTCCCAGGATGTAATTCTGCCATGATAACTGACTTGGTATCTAATGACTTAATTAGATAATCATATAATTGCAATAAGTAAAGAACTTGTACAAAATGGAATAAATCATTGAAATTAATTTTTCTTGGAGAGAAAAGGGTAAATTTTCAATTTCATATCCTTAGCTTATCAGAATCGCTAATTAGAACTTGTCTTTTAATAATCTTCCATTAAAATAGCTGCTGAGATGCTAACCAGATATATTTTTTACTCAATGAGCCTCTATGTGATGAACACAAACAGTAAAAAAACATTTCCTTCCTCTCCCGGGGTGGGGGCGGGGGGGGAAGTATATTCCATTACCTCTATTGCCTTTTGTTGTTGTTGTTGATTTTTAGTTTTTCTGGCTGACAGGAAGAAATTAATTAAGACTGAGTTAATATGACCTACAAGTTAATTTGAGATTGAGTGGTTATAGGCTTCTATTTTCAGTCCATTTTCCATATCACAGGAGCTAACTCCTAAAACCCTTGCGGAGTCTTTCATTATTCAACAAACCCATTTGAACTAGTATGTTTTGCCGCAGGAACAGTTTTAGATTTGGCCCATGCCAGACACAAGGTATTCCAAACAGTTGTTTTGCCCAAAGTTTTTATTAGTTATGACAGAACCAAGGGTGTTTTATGATAGTTAGTAAAGCAATCTATTATTTAGGATTACTCAGTAGGTTCATTACTGTCACTGCATTAAGCATATGAGTCTTAATTGCTGAGAATGTTTTTTAATCTAATCATCTGATATATGTTTTTATGTTTTTTACTTTATCATTAAAATGATAAGAAGGAAAAAATGTGGGACCTACTTGAAGGAATTTTGAATATCTGAGGGTTCTTATGTTTAATTAGCATCAATTTCAGAGAGTGACTTTCTATATTTTATCATGAATACTGGATAGATGATCACATCTTTGAATCCTCTTATTGTTATTAATGTCAAAGATGAAATAATGATGATATAACTTTCTGAAACTCTTCTCTGCCTTTTTTTTTTCCCTTTTCTTTACCTGTAGAACCAACCTTTCTAAGCCTGACTTTAAGCCTGCACTGGGCACCTCTGAATAACGTTGTGATTTCATAGACACTGGCAATCAGATGAAAAACTCTACATCCTCCAAGTGACAAACTAGTTAAATATTGTAGCTGCATTACTGATTGTCTTTCCCAAAGTGACCAAACTATTTCAGGCATATGTGAACTAGTAGGTTGGATAGTACTTGTGGCTGCACAGAGCACAATCAGCCTGTGAAATCTGTCTGGGAAAATGAATAAATATTAAGATGTTTAGTCAATGCTGATATCTGTGCTACTGAGGTTATACTGCTGTCTACAGTACCGCCATGTAATCATGCCGTATGTCACACAATCTGGCCTTAACTTGTTGTTTGTTTTCTTTGGGGGGTTAGGTTCATGTTCCTTTTGGTCTCATCCAAGAGCAGCAATATGTTAATAAGGAAAGGGACTTCCCTTGGAGCTATTATTAACAAGGAATATAATTTACAAAATATATTAATATATTCAGATAGAAAATGGTATTTGCTGTTACAGATATAAACTTGCTGGTTCTACAGAAGGGAGCTGATTTTTGAAGTCTAGAAGGGTAATATTTCCATGCTCTCATTACCAACATTTGAAAGCAGCTTTTTGAAAGCCCCTCTTACCCCAAAAAGGAAACTTTAAGAAAATATCACCTTAGTTGTAAAGTGTTGATAAGCTCTGAGTGAGTGGTGCTGAAGGCAAGGGGTATCTATACACACCATTGTGTGAGGTATCTAGTCCTAGCAGAGCAAATCCGTGGCTGTACATTTCAATTTTCGTTTACAGAATACTGTTATTTTAACCTAGCCCTAGGTGCTTCAGAACTACTGAGATTAGCAAAACTGAAGATTAGATATCAGAGAAAATAATAATTCATATTATTTTAATTGTATGGATTTAAACACAGGCTTTACAGACTCACTGGGGATCCCTGAGGTTCAGGGATTCAGGTCCTTATTGCCTTGCTGAAGTAAGGCACTAGATAATGCTAGTCACAGGGAGATATTTCATCATTTCCCAAATGAGTCCACAAAGCCATGAGGCTAGTGTCAACATATGCTCTGTAACTCACATGGCTGTAATAGCTGTAATAATACACTAGGTTCTGCCAGCGTATCCTGGTTTGAGGATTGTCAATTCCCCAGAGATGGAATGTCCTTATATCCATCAGGTACATAGAAATCACCCTTAACAGGAAGATAAAACTAAGAACTGAAGTCTAGCTACTAGGTAATTGCTAAGTTCAGAGAAATGTATAAGAAATAAAATCATGCTTACAATCTATTTTTGCTTTCTTTTTATTCTAAAGGGTCTGAGCTGCAGTTAATTAAAATTAGGAAACTGTGCTGAAATAAGACAAAATTATTTTTTGTG
Organism: Limosa lapponica baueri; assembly: GCA_002844005.1. Taxonomy (NCBI): domain Eukaryota; kingdom Metazoa; phylum Chordata; class Aves; order Charadriiformes; family Scolopacidae; genus Limosa; species Limosa lapponica. The sequence goes on from KZ505722.1 coordinate 332,645, forward strand.
CACATGGAAACTGCACAGCAACACTCAGGAGTGTTGTATAAGGCTGACTGCAGTGAAAAGCAAACACTGATACCATGGTTTAGGGTTTCCTCCCAATAAACTATAGCATGCAGTAGTATGACATATGGATGGATCCACAGGTTTCAAAATCAAGTGCCTAGTTTGAAAATAATTTTGCCCTTTTTGGTACTGTGTTTCAAGTTGTAATATTGTTCAGAAAGGAGCCACTACTGTTTTCAAATAGCAAGAAAAAAAAAGCCTAAACCTGTTGTTTAGGGTTTTTTTTTGTTAATGACATAGTAAGCAATATGATTTTTGTTATGAAATTGTGAATCTTCTTCTATCATTAAAATGATAGCAAAACTGAAACTATATGGTCGGCAAGCATGTGTGTTTGAGGGTAACACTATTAATTAGTTACATGTGAATCATCCAGTCTGGTGTCCTGCAATATTTTAGGCATATTTTAGAATTTTTGCTGATTTTTTTTTGCATTTAGATTGATTGAAAAGAGATAAGAAAGTCCATAATAGATTCTGGATTAAACTAATTTATTTAGAGCTAGGCATTTGATTTTTGTCTTTGCAGTAAATCAAATGCCTAATTTTACACAAGAAGCATTCCAAAGAAATCAAAAGAACTACTCATGTGGTTCAGACCTTAATTCTTAGCTTAGCCATATTCATTTTAGAATGTAATAGACCAAATCCAGCTTTCTCTATTCATGTTAACTGGCAACAGGCATTGATAAAAATGTATATAAATAGTCACTTAAAACTTCAGTATTTTTAAATTTCAGTATGGTTATTTAAAGTTACATATTTATTTTTTTTTATTTCATAGAATACTTGCAAGGATTTATTGGTGACTTTTAGTAGGGAAAATAAAAAAAACCCCACAACTAAAATAATGAAAACATATTTATATTAAATTTCTGTGTTTTCAAAATTACCCAGAAAAATCCTACACTTTTAAGCCCTTCTTGCAGATACAGTCTGACAGACAGGTAGACAGATGGACAAATAGAATTGGCAGATAGGTATCACAGTTTATTTTCCTAGTGAATAAGTTGATTACATTGGGAAAGCTGGCTATACAAACACAGGGGATGGAAGAAAACAGATGGTATGCATTCCAATGCCTGGTGGCTGTTTGGGCATCAAACATTTGTCTGAATCAGTTCTCTGTAAGAAAAGAATCTGTATATTTTAATATCTTCAATTAAATGAAGACCCAATGAGTGGGGAAATGAAAGAAGAACGAATTTTACAGCTTGTAATGTCATTTAATAAACAAGTGTTCTTTATGCATTCAACCCAGTAAACTCTCATGGGAAAGTCTTTGTATAAATACTTAAAAGTAGAAATAGGAAAAGGTAAAACTCCTACGCAATTATACAAAATCTGTTCCAAAATGGTTCACTCTTCCATGAAGATATTTTGCACCACTCCTTTTTAAGAAGCTCCCTCCCTTTCCTATTGACTCTATAGAAACATTAGCATGCAGGTCTGCTTACAGAAGGATAGTGGAGTGTAAGCTCTTAAGTTTTACGTTACTGCTATCCTAATAGCAGAATCAATGACATTATACAAACCTGGCTCACACCCATCACCTGCAATTACAATGAGTTGCTGTTCGTTGCATACGTGGTTGTTGTTTTTAAGTCACTGAGGATTAAGAGAGAGAGAAAAATGTACTACAGTCCAGAGTCATGAAGGGGAAAGTGTGTGAGAATCACATACGCTGTATATTTATTTACTTATGATGAGCCCCAGCCACGAGCCATCAGCTTACAGTTTCTCTTACAATCACCCTCATTGGCTATTCATGAACAGGTTATGAATAGCAGGATTATATCACTTTGTTTTTGCTTCCTTAATAGGAGCTATTAAAGAGTCACTTTTCAGATTGGTATTATTAACTGTTTGTTAGGCTATATTTTACGAATAGTGCTTTCCTTATTCAGAAGAGGAGAACAGCATAGAGAACTAACTGGAAATGGTTTGAGAAGTAATATGAACATCAAATTATTTGTAAAACAGGAAATAATTGGTATACATTGGCAAATGCAGTTTGAATAAAAGACCTGAATACCAGCCTATTGCAGGAAGCAGAGAAGTTTAGACAGTTATTCTGAACAGATCTGCACCTCTAGTATCCAAATTGCCTGAATTGCTTTTCAGGTCAGCAGATTTTAAGGCCCAAAAGGGCATTTACATCTTAATCTAATGACTAACAGATTATAGGACATCAAATTTCACCAAGTGATCCAGAGTGAAAGCCATAATTTTGTAATGTTTTAAAGATGCAATCAAACATATCCAAACTTCATTTTAAAAGTTGAAACTACTTCATTTCATGGCATAAAAGATTTACTGTATCCCTAGGTAAAATGTCCCAAAGGTTCAATGCAATCTTCATTAACCATAATCCTAGTCTGAATTGTGTCATCTGAATTGTGGCACTGTGTCATCACTTTTTGGGAGTATTGTAGTTAACTAAGGACTAAGAACAAGTAGAAAAACTAAAATAATACAGGGCAACAAATCCTTCACTATTGTAAACAAATCACTTTTTGCCAATAGACAACTGTCCTGGTTTCAGCTGGAAAAGAGTTAATTTTCTTTCTGGTGATTTCTATGAAAGGAATGTCAATAATACCTATTGTTTTTAGTTGTTGCTAAGTGATGTTTACACTATTCAAGGGCTTTTTTCAGCTTCCCATGGAAGCATAGACAGAATGATTGAATGACCAATGAAATATTCCATACCATAGATGTCATGCTGAGTATATAAATGGGGGCTAGCTGGGGGAGCGAGAATCCATGATCACTGCTCGGGACAGTGTGGTGAGAGTGACTCATGTCATTATTATTATTGCTATTACTATTGCTATTTTTCCCTTTCTGTTATTCTTTCTATTAAACCATCTTAATCTCAATCCATGACTTTGGGCTTTTTTTTGCCCTTTCCCCTCTTTTTTTTTCTTTTCACTCTTCTCCCCATCCTTTATGGGGGACAAAAAGGAGGGAAAGGCGAGTGATCAAGCAGCTGTATGGTGCTAGCTGCTAGCTTAAATCAAACTGCAACAACAACGAATTGTGGATTTTCTTGCCCTCACTTGTTCAAGAACTGAATTTCAGAGCCTCTTTTTGAGGTATGTATAGTCTGTGTGGTGCAAGGTAAAATAAAATGTTTGTTTCACTTATTCAGTTGCTTCGGGTTCCAAATGTTAACATCTCACTTACAAAAGATGTGTCAGTAATGTTGATGCATTTATGTCAAGATGATTGTCTAGGTATCAGACATTTTTTCAAAGGTCTTTAAACCCAAAATAGTGCTTCATTTTTTATTCCATGTATTCTATTCTACGTAGAACGCAAGAGGTGCAAATGTCAATTCAAAAAGAGAAACTTTAATCTGTTTTTTTTTCTTCACAGTACAATTTTATGGGACTTCCTTATTTTTATCTTCCTTTTGTTCTGTTTCAGAACAGTAAATGCATTATTAAAATTTCAGCATTTCCTTTCAAATTGAAGATCAGGTGTTAGCCACACTATATTCATAATGTTCCTTTACTCTTGAAACCTAAAATTTATCACTACTGGGAAAAAATAAAAAGGAATAAGAGCCACAGAGAACAGTTCAGTGGGTAGTCACAGACTTCTGTAGTCATTGACTAAAAGGGTTAATACTTGACTGAATACTTCATTTTAATTAAATAAGAAAACAACACTAGAATTACAATAAACATTACATCAATCAACCATTCTCAAGATTACTCCCAAAATACTCACAAAATAGAAAGCATGGCTGTATATCTGCCCCAAAAGGCTGAAGGGCAAAAGGAAGCATGCTAGGATCTGACTAGGTGTTTTCATGGCAGTTAACAGTGATTATGACAAGAAACCTCAACTATTCAGCTGCTCTGTTGGTTTTTTTTGTTTGTTTTACTTAATGTCATGTTTGTTTAAGCACTGAAAATAATGGAGGTTCACCCAAAACTAAGAGATCAAAACTCTTTTGTCTTTTTTATTAACATAAATTTGAAATATCAGCAGCTAAATCACATTCTGTAGACATCAGTAAATCTTAGGATAATTCAGGCTGGAATTATCAGATCTTTAGTCCAAGCCCCTGGTCAAAGCAGTAGCTATCAAATCAGTGCTTGTATATAATCTGATCTTGAGGACTTCTAAGGATGAAGACTGCTTAACCTCTCTGCACTACATCTTCCAATACTTGATTGTCCTCATGGTGAAAAAAACTGTCCTTACGTCTAGTTTGAACCACACTTGTTTAAATTTAGGCCTATTTTTCATCCTCCTATTAAACAGCATGGCAAAGAATCTGACCACATCTTCTCCATATCCTCCATGCAAATGCTAAGTACCCCCGAAACTGTCTCTTTTCCAGACATGCCCTAGACCCTTGGCATCTTTTCACAGGGCAAGCACTCCAGTCCCCCCAGTCATCTTGAGCCTCTGCTGAACTTGCATTAGTTTATTGACATCTTTCTCATAATGAGGAACTTAAAACTGGTTACAGTTGATGTTGTTCTTATCCTCAGAATTGACAGGTAGAGATGAGTGCAAAGACAGATTGCAAATATGTGAGACAATGTAATTTTGTCTTTTAGAGTGGGAAGAATCTCTGTATTTACAAACAACAGGCATTAAACTTTGGTCAGCAAACATCTTCATGATGGTGTGGAGTGTGCACAAATGTGTTTGAAAGAGTGTTATACATATGTATAGTCAGATGGACTGCTAGGACTCTCCACAAGAAAGACTGACATAAAGCTCAAGAATGAGGATGGACATTTTTTCTCCATAAGACACCATTATGGAAAAAGAGCATCAATAAGAACATTGCCTTTTCCCACCCAGATGGCAACCTAAGCAAGACTGCAAACAGGATGTTTTATGATCAATAGAAAAATTATATGTAACATGCAGTTCAAAATCTGCTGTTTTCTCTTTAAAACAGTGGAGAGAAGGGTACAGATTTCTTTCTTAAAACCTTTGTTTTTTATTTGCCTGATCTTTTCAGAAGGCAGCACAGTGGATGCGAAAATACCTCACTAGCTTACAGAGATGTATGCATATATGCCCATATAAACCTACGCTATATCCCCATTTTTGGGAATATCACAGTTCTTGCTTATATTTGCAATATTACAGGTATGTTGACAAGTCATGGCATATTTCTATGTAAAAAAGGAACACAGAAGGAGAAAACAACTCTTAAGATGGAGTAGTATACTAATGCAAAGAGGCTATTGTCTCTTTCCATAAAAACACATTTTTAAATCTGCGCATTCAAAAAAAATTGTAAAATTTCAACACTCAATTCAGTATCTTTAACTTGTTGAAGCATCCAAGCCAAATGTATTTTTCCTTTGTAGCTTTGTTTCAGATTCATATAAAGATTTGTATTGCTCACAAGTTGCAGCAATGGCAGAGTAGCACAGTGATTGTTTCAAGAAAATGGAAACTGTGCCAGGGGGTATTCATTCCAGGATTTGCTTGTGCAGTTTTCCATTAGCATCTGTAGTTTGCATTTGTGAACTTGCTCAGGTTATATGATATCTATAACAGACAACTGGTTAGTAATTTCTCCACATTCTCCCATCAGAGAAGCACAATGGAAAACTTATCTAAAAAAGGTCTCATCCAACCAGATGGAACCAGCAATTCAGAAATTTACTTGCACAGCTAAAAGCCTAGAGAGGGATATAAACTTCAGGTAACAGTCCTTTTTTCTTTTTTTTTGATAAAGAATCCAACCTCAAATTTTAACTTGTACCTCCAGCTGTGAATTCTAGTTTGTTTGGATTCTTGCTATTATTTTTGAATAATCGTCTGCATTGGAGGGGAAAAAAGTCACCATATTCACACAAACTGAAACTAGTATCCTCTCAACTATAAAAATACAGCTATCACTGTTTACAAAGAACACAATATTTATTTTTTTTTTTTCAGATATTATTGGAGTTGTAAAATCTGGGGGGTTTTTGACAATACTTAAGAAGAAACAATAGAGCTCAAGTTTCCTTGTTCTTATTAATTATACCTGTGCTACATGTCAGTCACTGTCAAATTTTCTTCTTTGAAAAGGGTTTCCAGCCCTCTGGCATGCATGAAAATGTACCTGTCTTTACAACCAATCTCTGCCTGCTCCTTGTAAACTGATACCTGTGTTTTATTAGCCTTAGTGCAACCAGTCTTTTGTGGTGAAGTTATGCCTCCCCTCCTCCTTCTAATGAATAGATTCATTGTTGAAAATTTAGTGGTTAAACTTTTATTAATCCTGGCTGTCTGCAGAGATGCAGAAACATGTTTGCTAGTCAGAACGGAGGCTCCTTTGCATATGGCATTACAATACAGATAGTTTTTATGAGTTTCTGTTAGATGCCAGAGTGAAAAGAGAACATACCCATCCCAGTCATTTTCCTGTGACTTGGGGCTCTATGGGTGCATGCCTGGGAGGTTGATTGCTGAGCAAGTTTAACATGATCTCAAGGGAAGAAAAGGAAGTTATTTAAAAGAACTAGTGTATAAGTATAGCAAAGGGGTTTTCTACTGACTAAAAGGGCTAATTGTCTATTACAAAAATGGATGTGAGAATTAAGGACACCTGAACCAATAAGGTCCAATATTTGCATTTCTGGAAGGGAGAGAACAAATAAAAAAATTGTGAAGAAAGTGAACTTTTAATGAAAGCTGTGAGAATTTGAAAAAAAAGAAACCAAAACAAAATACCTTGTGATTATCTTTTTCTAGTATTCCCTTTCACTTGTAAAACAAAAAATGGATAACTTTTGAATGATGAAGGATATTTTTAGTGTGACTATTTTGTTTCAGTTTTAAAAAATCTTTTGTTTTCTCTATTTTCCCTCACTGTTCTCATCCCTAAAATGAGTCTACTATTCATGATATTAACATGCATTATATGAATATGATGCACTCAGCATGTAAGATGCTTAAACACATTCTTTCACCCATGAAGAACAACCATGCCTGTGTGGAACCTGACAACTTTTTAGCAGCACACAGCAGCTTGACACAGCAGTCAAAAGCAAGAAAGGCTGGACTGAGCTGAGCATCTCCTGAACGGTTCTGAGAGCATTCACTTACAGGACATGTGAGACGTACTCAGTTTCCTTCAGGTTTCAGAAGTTTCTTCTACGAAATGTCGTATAAACCTTGCCTTTCTTCAGTGCTGTTGTGTCACTGTTCTCCCTCCCCAGAATTCTATTACGCTTCTGGTTAGGTTTAAGGTACTTGTGAGAGGAAAGCGAAAATGTTTTCTCCAATTATTTGTTAGGAATAAACAGGACAGTTCAGGACAAGAAATTTCAAAGGTGATACCTGCTTTTTCTTAGGTAAGTGTTACTGTAGGCACAGCTTTTGGATCTTTTTGACTGCCCGTTTTCATTGAAGTCAATTTGTTTTGTAATACTGAAAAGCTATTGATTTGACATTTCGTTCTGATTTTATTTGCACTGCAATAAAATGGGAGAAGCTGCAGAAAAATCAGACCTCAGCTTATGTGAAAGATCCTCTAGAGCTTATTTTTTATATCACTACATAGTTACCATATAGTGATAGTCCATCCTGAAATGTAACACAAACTTAGCTAAAAGAGTAGAAGGCTTGAGAAAGGAGGGCTTAAAACTATTGCTCAAAGTCTGTCCTACCTGAGACTAGCCATGTCAGCGTAAATTTACCATTCTCCCTTTCTCTCTGCAATCTGAGATGCATTCGGACCCTCCTGGTGTTACTGGGTTTGGGGACTGTTGGCACAAAGGGTTTGTGGGTAGGCAGTAAAGAGGAAAACAGCAATGATGTGTGTATACAGTGAAGGTTAAATGTGTTACACAGCTGTTGTTTTGCTCTGTAAGGTATGAGTAATCCTTAGAGGGTGAGACCTAGGAAATACAACAGCCGTGGTCTGAATGGCCTGGTGCCACCAGAGCAATTTCCTTCAAATGCTGATTCTATTCAGTGTTAACCAATAGCACATGAATCATCAGGCCAAATTCATTTCAGATGTACAATTCTCTTCATTCTATACATTTGATCACTGGCTGGGATTAGATGAAACCTGTAGAATGGTGGTATACACTTCTCATTAAAAATCTGCATGTGGTCATGGCTGACGAGGATGGATGTAAATCTTCAAGAGCAAAGAGAAGCATTGGAAATTGTGCGGTTGTGACTTTGAGTCGATACTACGAAAAAAAGATTCCATCATAATGGCAAATAGTTTACATATTAGCTAGTAGAACTGTGACAAAATGATACATACACCCTACTAAGAATAGTCACATGAAAATAAAATCACTGATATTTTAATTGTTGTCCTTCCTGCATCTCATTTTCCAAGAGATTATCCTTAAATGATACTTTTGTATGTAACAATCATGAATGAGGCTTGTCCACTTTTCATCCTATAGCAGTGAAACTGAGTGATTACTTTGCTTTACAAGGCCTTAATTTCATTCTAGAGGTAATAGACTAAGGAATATATTGAGTACACTGGGTAATTAACTGCAATTGAAGTAATTAAACAAATAGAATAAATGGCACATCTTGCAGGCAGACTTTGAAAAAGAACAGTAGCATGAATGATCATAAAGAACTGTTTCAGAAGCATGGACAGGAGAGAGAGAGAATTAAGGCTTTTGTAAGGGAGTAAAGCACAGCAACCCCAAGGAATCATATCAGCTTTTTCTGAGTTCTAAAGAACATCTTTCCTATATGTGTGTTCCAGTTCAACATGCAAACAATTTTACTAACATAAGGAAAACTCAATCAACTCTGTGTGTAGGTAACTAAAATTTACTCATACATACCCCATCTGTTAAAATGGAATTTTGTACAGACATCCTCCACAGTAAGTAGGTAGGTTTCCAAGGCTGTCAAATGGCTTTTAAAAATGTTTTGAGATCTTGAGGCGAGGAGCATGAATTTTATATTTGAGTGCTGAGCACCATACACTATTCTGCTGGCCATTCTGAAGAACAAGAAAACCAAACAGCATCCAAGGATATGGTATAAGCAAACAAGGAAGGGATGTATGAGAGCATCTAATTTGAGGAGCAGGGTTGTCTATACTATCTGTGAATGTATGACAGGAATTGGAAATGTAGGAACTGCAGCTGAGTGAGCATCAGACTGTTAGGATACATAAAATAGGTTGCATAGGCTTTATTCCTCTTAACAGGAAAACTGTTACTATGCCATCTTTTGCTCCTCTTCTTCAGGCCAGCTGGGGGCAAACAATAGGGCAACAGAGCCAGATCTCTGTGAAATTGCATTGCTGAGGTTCTCAGTATTCACTTCAGAAGCTACACAAGGACTGGACAAAGACTCTTCTGGTTGCATTTCTATTATAGTCAGACTCACTTTATATTAAGGACCTCATAGTTTCCAGACTTGGGACCTCCTAGAGCGTCCCATGGCTCCTTGCATCTCCCCGAGCTCACTTTTCTTTCCAAATGGGCAGGTAATTAAATTTCTACACACAACATATGAACTTGCATTACCGGTGTACCACACAACATATCTGTCTTGCAGAATGCATGTAGTGTCTGTCTCTTGGTCTAGATCTTACCAAGTTAGACTGTTACCACCCTTTCTCATGGCTTGTCTGAAGTTAGGCACTTAGGGGGAAAATCAGGAGATGAAGATGTAGGAATTGCTAAAACCTGAAGTGCCAAGAGAAGCTTCATTTAGTATTCACAATACCAGTTCATTGGAGTGAGCATCATGACCTTGCATCACTGAAAGGTGGAAATTTAATTCTCTCTGGCTGAGATTAGAGTTTGTATATAGCTAAAGCTATGAAGCCGACTACAAGTTCCACATGTTTCAGATTGCAAATTATGATGGTTATCACTAGACTAGCTTTGGACTTAAAAAAACGGTCCTGCTTCCTGTAAAATCCAGACTTTGTAAACAAGTACAGCAATATATAATTATATAGAATAATTAAAATGAAGATTGCAATCTCTTCTTTCCTCCCCATACTTTTCTTCTGTACTTTGCTTTTCCAACAACCCTTCTAACAAAGAGAAATACTTTGAGAAAGATTTCTGGTGGATAAGAATGACAGTAATTCTATTTGCTAAGGTTGACTAATATAATGGCCAGTATTTTAAAATTAACTTTGATGAGTATTTCTGTCTACAGCTCTTAATCCCTCGTTGCAGCCCTCGTTGAAAAGCTCTAGGTGGGGATAGACTTGATTGCTAAATAAATTAAAGCTAAATCTAAATAAAATTAACACATTGAATATGATTCAAGATTCTTAGAATGGTGAGGAGGGCACACAGTAAGCTCTCTACCCTGGACTTCAGGAGAGCAGGTTTTGGCCTCTTCAGGGATCTGCTTGCTAGAGTACTGTGGGATAAGTCCTGGAAGGAAGAGGGGCCCAAGAAAGCTGGTTAATTCAAGGAACACTGCTCCAAGCTCAGTACTGATGCATCCCAACAACACCGTTGTTCAAAACCACCAAGAGGCCTGCACAGAGGAAAAAGGAGCTCTCGGACAAACACAAACTCAAAAAGGAGTTGCCACTTGATTCTTCTTTTACATTGTTGCCTGTTTTCCGGAGTGAAATTCTAGTAAGGATCAAAATACCAGGCAATATTTTTAAAAAGAAGGCATGAGAACGCAACACCAGATTTATTGAGGTAAATGTAGTACCATGTATACAGATACGTTGTTAACAGTACTTTTAAATGATGTGAATAACTAGAAAAGTTAAATCACTGGTGTTCAGGGCTCTACACAGGAATGTGTCTTTGAAGGATCTTGCTATTTGAAATTTTTTATGTTCAAATCCTTTTGTGAAGCTGGATGATTCTTCATAGAATTACAGCCAACAAAATAATAGGGCACTTTTTTAATCCCTTGTCAGTTTTTGAAGTATTACTAGAAAATATGATACAGGTATATACTGTTTTCAGTTTTAAGTTTTTCAAAAAGGGCTTTTAAGTTTTTCAAAAGGGGTTGATTTATTTTTTTGCAAGGAGAGCAAGTTGTAACATTTATGGATACATACTCTATGTGAGATGCAAATTAATCACATTTAGGGTGCCACCTGATCTTTACAAAGTAAACCTCCTCCCTAAGTGCAGTGGAGCAGAACTGATTGGGTCCATTACAGTAATTTGTGCTTTTCTCTAGGAGATACTAAAATTCATGGACTTTCAATAGATTCCAGTAAGGAAAAGTCCTCTCTGGACATAAATTGCACAGTTGGCAGCTGAGATAAGTTGAACATGGTTCCTGCTGGCTCAGTCAAAACAGTATTCCTCTGGTAGAATTTTAAGTGTCCCAGATGAACTGTGTTCAAATTTTAATTCCCACTGAAGTTGAGGGAATTGCCTTCTACTTATTAGTTCAGCCATGAAACAGCTTCACTTTCAGAACCACAGGTACGCATTGCTATTTTTGCAGAGCAAATATGATTGTAGTAAGAACCGCCACAAATTTTAATACATTTTGTTTTCCTCAAGTTCTTTTATTAAATAAAAATTAAATAAAATCTATAACTCTTGACACTGGAA
>KZ505722.1:352624-365026 GCA_002844005.1 Limosa lapponica baueri
AGGATCAATTTTTTTATTTTTTTTTTTCATTTCTGCAAATAAATACTTTCAATTACAATTAAATCTTTGCGTACAAATTTGCAATTTCCTCATTTTTTTCTGGTAAAAATAGAAAACAAAGTAGCTGATAAGTTACAGTGCAATTACAGCTATTAAAAAAAACAGGTGAGAGCAATGATTAATTCTTTGATATTGGCTGCAATAAGTGAAATTTTAAGGAGTTATAAGAGAAGCCACTGGTATTTTAAAAAATAATGCACATCTGCTGTCTTTATTCCTAAAGACAAAGCTTCAAAGACTGTGATATAAAATGGACAGTTTGCTGTAATCAGCTTTTAGTGCTATTAGAAATAGCTTTTTACAACCATTTTTTTTCCAATCTTGCACTTCCTATTGCTTACCTTGGTAATTATATTATGGTTTTACAAAAGACACAATTCCAAGTGCAGCTCAGAATTTTATTTTTTTCCCCTCCATATCATTACTCATTGAGCTTTCATACTGTTTCAGTTTTTGGTAGACCAATTAGCACCGTCAAGAAATGTCTGCCCCATCAGCTTCTCCACAGCACAATGGAACAACTAATAAGATGCTGACAGTTGTTAAATACTCTTTTTTTTATCACAGTCTAGAAATGCTGCATTACATTTTATAGATATTCTGGTTCTTGCTGAAGAAGTTCTGGCTTTGTTATTTAGTGTCACGTCAGACAGTCCCTTATAAAACTTTCAAGGGTATTTCACATCTTTTACATAGGTTATTTGGACAGAGAAGACAAAAATTAATGATCCAAGAAACCACTGGATACATGCCATGATCTTGCATGTGAGCCGTAGGAATGGAGCATAATTCAGAAAAAGCAACATTTTTATTTAAACAAATCATCTATTCTTCATTTAAAGGGGGGAAGTATAATATTCCTTCTCCCATTTCTTTACCAAGTGCATAAACAAAGAATTGTTCAGTCCAGCAAAAAGGAACAAATTGAATGATGTCGTAGATAAAAACAGCGTGAGAGAGAGCACACACACAAATGCTTAACACCTCTTACACATCTGATATGCTTAAAACCTCAATGCTAAAAGGGAACATTAGTTACAAAGCAATTAGAGATATAAAGGTATGAAATATATTGTCATAATTTAAGTAGAGATAATAACTTACGGTTTGCTGCTTTTTATTTCTCCTTCTGGTTCAAGCCTGCTGAATTTAGTGTAAAAACAAATGTACATCTGAAACAGAAATGCACATTTGTGTATATATATAAACAACAATTTTTAACTTTTTTGTTTTAGAGGCAGGATTTGTAAGTGTAATTAAATAAAAAGACAAAACATCCACCTGTGACATCAAATGATAACTGACATTCAAAATTTGGTGACATCAGCAGACATTTTTCCATTAATTCCATTGGGTATTATATTACAAACCTAATCGTTGTTGGTTTTTTTAATAGAAATCATGCAGATTTCTTTCTAACTGTGACTTATCGAGGTATCTTTAATGATCTGATATCTCAAATATCTGAGGAAGTGGCAGAATATGGAAGAGGCATGTAATATAGCAGAGGATTTCAATATAACCCTTTAAGGGTTGTTTTGAGGATGACAGTATTACATTAAAACACCTTAGCTCAGCCAGGATATCTTTTGTGTGAATCGGTGTGTTTCAAACAATGAGAACAGCAGTGAATAGCAGAATTATTTTAAATAAATGTGTGTTTTTACAATCCAAACAAAATAATTACGAATACATATAAATAATTTGCACAACTCTTTTTATTGAGAGAACAGACCATTTCATGCAGAGTTATACTGGAAGTTCAGTAGGGCTGTACTGGTATTAATCCATCTTTTCTCAATTGCTCAGTGTGTCAGATTAAGCAGAGAAGCCCTAAGAAACTACTAGTGGAATACATCGGGTTAAATATAAATTACAGGTCATCTTCTCTGGACAGTCTGTACATGCTGGCTCTAACATCTTCATTTGTATAAACAAACTTACATCTGTAACAGATGAAGGCAGGTAGTATTTTACATAATCACACTTTCCAGATAAGAACAAAGACTGTATAATTGGTGCCAAACTAAAAATTTGTATGAGAAACAATCATCAGTTCCAGCAAGGGACAAAAATTTGTTTAAATTCTATGTACAAGGACATATATATGACTGTCATCACATTTTTCCCTGTTTTTCTAATTGGTTTTAATTTTAACCAATGGCCTCTTTAGGCATTTTGCTTGTACTATACAAATAAAATAATACTTACAATTCCTCCTCCACGCCATATGGATAGACTTACATTTCCTTTGAGACTGACAGCCTTAGTAGACTTTGCATGTATCTTCTACATTCTGAAACATAATCCAGTTTACAAAGCTTGCATACTCTCGTGGAAGAGAAATCATAAAAGTTCATGACATGGTTCAACTTTTCTACATATTCCCACTTTGAAGTGGTTTGCAGGACCAAGTGAAACTGCCTGAAATCAGGCCACTCACAAACAGTTCATTGCCTCAAAAGGGAATCCTACCTTTTCTATAGCACTTATGTTTTTCTGCTACTGTGATATTAAAGAGAACTCTCAACAAGATGCGAGGTACAGTTTAAAGCAAATAAATGAGCAAATCCTCAAAGCTCAACTTCATCATTTATATGTGTTGCTTTAGACATTTATCATGTAAGGATCTAAAAAAGACAGGATTACCATATTCTTAAGAGGAAATAAAAAGCTTTCCAAAAATGAGAAGCGAAAGCACAAAACCTGAAATCTGAGTAATTACCACGTACTGTAAATGGAAAAAGAAAGGGAATTTGAGGGGACATCAAGAGGTACATCCCCTACAGTGCCACAGCGCTCCTAAAATTGCCAGAAGCATTTGAATGCTGCCCATATACCCACATACCTGTGAAAGGCCCAGTGATTACATGTCCCCAGCATGTACTCAGTCAAAATTTCCTCCTCCTAATGCTGTGATCAGCTCCTGTTGGAGACATAGCTGAGACAGATAGGTGTTTTATCATATTACAGGGTGTTGATAAGACTGAATCAAATAATGACACTTCCAACAAAGGGAGAAGTTTGATGGTTTTCCCTTTATCAAATGTGTCTGGAGGACAGATTTATAAAAGTATTTAGATGTTAAAGCACTCAGAAAAATAGGTGTTTCAAGAATAACTAAGCCGACAATATTCCATCTATATTTCTGGGTCTAAATGCCTTTCATTTTCTATTTGCACACACTTTAGAATTGCCCAGAAAATAGGAAACAACAACCTTAAAAACATAATGTAAATCTCTGTCTTTGTGATTTTGTCTCTATCTGAAGTATTTCAAAGAGTGTGAGTTAAAGAGCAGATCAGAGTGTAATAAACCCACGAACAATGCTCCTTGCATAAACACTGCGATGAGGTTGTAATCTTCAGATTGGTTGCCTATGGCTCCTGGTGAAACTTGTGGCAAATTACATTGCACTTTTCCTGGAGGGACCCTTATTGCCTTCTTTAAGCCACATGGTACTTAGTGCAAGTAGAGATGAGATAGTGGGAGGCCTTTTTGGCCAGAAAAGTCATGATTATATCCGTCTTATTTGTGCTGTAGGTAGGGAATCTACTGAACCACAGCAGGTCACTACTTGTCTCTATCTAGTTTTCTCTAAGACAAATCCACCCAAGAGACAACTAGTCATAGGAAGTCTGGATGAAAATCAGGGCCAGTTTATCTCAGGGCTGAAAACTGTTCCTGGTCTTCTTTAATGTAGCAACATAGACATAACCTGTTAGTTTCGTCTTCCCTTGCGATTCCCACCCCCTTAAATTGGAAACAAAGATGGAAAAGTAGTCAGTGTATAAAATAAATTGCATCTTATTTGCCTATTGTTAAATGATAAAGCAAAGCAGTGTGTAGAAAGTCCTCTGAAAGAAGGAAAAAAGAGTCTGAAATGGAAGAGTAGAGCCAATGTAGCAACTAATTCTTAGCCTGACAATTTCCATATGGCCCCCAAGAAATATCACAGTTGTGAAATGACATGAGTACTTGACCTCCTTGTTGTTGACAGCTGAAGGGAGGAGAAAGAGAAAAAGAAAAGAAGATAGGAACAACAACTTCTCTGAGCCTTTCAGCATTTGTCTGGCTCTCCCATTTTCAAAGACGCTAAGACTCCCCTTTTGGAAAGCAGACATGTCACAGTGGTGTATTTGCTGGGGGGGTGCAAGAGAAAAGTCAGACTGAAGAACAGATTCTTTGGGTTATGTAGTGTTCTCTGAAATTATTAAGATATGGGGGCAAGTATAAAGAAGAAAAAAAAGAAAGCTGCCAAACATTACAGGGAAGTTAGACCATACAAAATAAAACCACCAAGAATCCTCCAGGTGCCTCTAATACCATTCAGTTCAAATAGGCAATGAAAATACACCCTTTATCTGGAATGCGTTCCAATTTTCTATGTCTTCTGCCCTATGATGTCTGCTGATTTATCACCCAAAATGAAGTTCATGCAGATCTTTGTCAGGACCCATGTGAGAACACAGCTTTACAATGTAACTTAAGTGCCAATGTATTAGCCAGTGAAAGACTGATCATAATGTCTGCTCTGCCTCCTCCTCCATACATGGTCTAGTCTAACAATTCTTTTGTTTCCTTTGCTAGCATATATGATCATATAATTGTGATATGCCTTTGAGCATAACCTGAAGTTTAATTAGTTCAGTTATTGAAGAGGAAAAGTTAAGAGCAAAAATAGATGGTAAAGAACATGAGATACTTTATTTAGACTTGATGTCTAAACTTGTCCTTAAAAGATGCTCTTTGGGATATCCTCTTTGGATTTATAACCAGGACACTAAAGAAATCCAGGAACAATATTTCTCTAAGATGAAAGTTGAATATGGACTAAAAAAGCTAATGTGATCATTGATGCACAAATGATCAACAACAGACAATTTATATCATGATAATCTTTGGTACTCTGTGTAACAACCTGTAAACTGTTGTGTGACTCCAAATGTCAGCATCTCAGGAAGAATGCTGAAAACTTGGAAAAAGGCCATAAAAGACCCCCCACAATGGGAAAATATTCATTACGACAAATATCCATTTTAGTTTAGCAAGGAGGGGTTGGACCAGATGACCTTTAAAGGTCCCCTCCAATCCAAAATATTCCATGATTCTATGATAAAATGTTAATTGATGGGTTGATCTGTCATTCAGAATAAACTTCTGACACAGGACAGGACACCAGGAACTCAAATTTGATAACTGTTTGACAGCTGAGGTGACAAGACCGTTGCAGACCACAAAAACTGGGAATTGAATCTCTGTATTTTTAAATAATATTACAAATCAAATATATACTATATGAAGATACAGAACATTGTATTGAAGCTATTAACCTTCAAATATTTTTTAAAGAATTGTGGTAGACCCTTACTAAATGTTCAAATCAAGTTGGAATATTTCTACACAAGATACAGTATTTGTAGCAAGGAGGAAAGGAACACGGGATAATCCCAGGGCACGCTTTCTGTAGGAGGACAGACTAAACATTGGCCTTAAATGCTACTGCCTTCTGGCTTTCAAATCTGTGAACCACCAATCTGAGATTCTTTTTAATTGACTCAGTTCATAGCAGGGACAATTTCGGGGTTTAGTCTGTACCATCTGAATACTGACACAGTGTAGAAGCTATCAATAATGTTCATAGTTTACAGACTTTGCTACTGCATTTCTCAGCCTTGATTTAATAATCTCTGAGTTGCCATGGATTCAGAGGATAAACATTCAGGTTTTTCAATATACAAACTGAAGCTATGAAATCCACGTCACTGCTTGTAATACACAAAGTTTATATTCTTTCATTTGGACAAGGAGTATCAGATGATCCCAGAAATCTAAGGGGTGGGGAGGTGGAGTAGGAATGAAGAAGGGAATTTCTGTGGTTTAACTATCTTCACTCATTATTAGAAACAATCTATTTTTCTAACTAAAATTCCATACAGACTGTATAAACGGCTGGAATGTCAAACTTTAAATCACTGTCTAAAGCAGCTAAAGAATCCAGTGCTTAGACTATAATTTCTAAAATGGTTGTTTAATGTCTTTGGAGCAGAAACTAAGGAGGGTATGTTTAGACTGCTGTGTATAATTTTTCTTATCCACCCATGGATAAGTCTGCTAAGCATTTTCTTTTTTTTTTAAATATCCCAGTGAAAGGACAGCCCCTAGTATTTCTCAGGTACGTACAGTACTTTGTGAAATCTGTTATTTAGCATACGAAGGTCAGGATAGTGAGTTACATATTATCTTAGTAGCTTATCATGAGGGAGCTTCATTGCTTTTCAGGGAATATTTCTTGAAATGCCAAAGCAGGTGTCTTAAAATGCCTCATATTTTGTGCAGTAACCCTCACTCATAAAAACCCTGCTATGCATGTTAAAAGTTAATAGCTGGAATATATCATATTAACACAGCAAGAGCTATATTGAAGTAACATTATGAAACTGAGACTTATACCCAGAAAAAGTCAGGAATTTAGTGTAAGTGATTTCACTTGAGCTTTACATCTTTTTGCACTGTGCCTGAATGACACGAAAGTGTGAAATCAATTTGTGATGTTGAATATTTGAAGGCTGAGACTACAGTGTAAACAAATGCAGGCAAAGAAAGTATACGTAGCGCAAACTGATTGCTAACTAGAAGGAATGCAGTGGAATTAAAAATATATCCTTCTCTCAAAGCTATACTTACCTTTATGGATGAACATAAACCAAATGAGTTAAAGGGTTAAGTCTGCCAGGAGCAGGGAACACCTAGCATAATTCTCTTCCTGTTCTATACTGTCAATAGTTTCCAGTGACCCAGAAAGTACAGTTGCCTAGAAAAAGGGGGTTATTTTCTTGGCATTAGTTTTCTTCAAAGTTTTTATGCTCTGAATAAAATCATTAAAAGGAAAGCAGTCCTTAAGTGTTGGGACTGTGCATGCTTGGGGGGTGGGAGAGGGGAGTTATCACTGACTATAAGAACAATTAAAACAAATGCAGCTATAGTGCTTTGATTCACTAAAGGTACTTAGTGAGACACATGATTACAGCTGTAGAGTGCTTTTCATGGAACTCCTTGTTTCTACCTCATGATTCCTAACTTTTTGACTTAGGCAGAGTATATTCCATATAATTCTATATGATCCTGTGATACAGTCCATTTGTGAGTTATTCAACAAAGACATAGGCATCCAAGCTGTGCAGGTCTTAAGTAGGGTTATAGTAGTCACTTATATACGTTAGAAAGGTGGATGGTGGTGAGATGCAGGATGGATTTGTTCTAACCTGGGCACTGGTAGGGGAAGGTACAAACAAGAATAGTTGGATACATAACAGCCAAATAAATTGTAGGCTCAGTGTCAGGCACCATTTCATAATGGTGAAGTTTAAGGAGTTTCAAGTAGCAGCCCTAGAAAAGCAGCAGAAAGTTCCTCTGTTGAGTAATAATTAAAGAGATTAGTCAAAGCTGTAAAATATGATAGGTTGAGCAGTTACCAGTGATACAGGCAAACAGAGTCTTTGATTCTCTCATTTTTTTTCAGTCTGATTAGTGGACATTCTTTAGAGAATATTTCTATATTTTAACTCTCAGTTAAAATCTCAATCCTGGTCATTTAAATAAGAAAGGTAGAAGGTACATGAAACTATGCAAGACATTTTTTTTTTTTGCTAACTGTAGCTTTACCCAACTTCTTTGCCTTTTGAATAATCAGCTGAAATATATCCACTTGTGTTGTTACAACTACACTTTCATATTCCTTACAAATATACTGTTACATTGGACATTTCTTTCTAATACTCCACCATTTTTTTTCCTCATTTTCCATCACTTTTAGTCACCAGCACTTCAGACGTGCTCTACAAATGCAAATACATAGATAGTTTTTTTCACAATCCCCAGAGCTTTCATGTCCCATCTCCCTTTCTACAAGGAGACCAGGATCAAATTTGAAGTCAAGGGAAAGAAGAGGGCAATACAAATACTAGGACGAGACTAGATGCATGACAATAAATCTATGTGATAAATGCAGACAATCTATGCAATAGATGCATATAATACACTATATTTTGGAGTAGCTCTTTTTCTTTCTTTCTCCAAACTGTTTGCCCAATCTCCCTTTAAAGTGAGTTCAGTAAAATTCATTAACTGAATCAGGATCCGCTTCTAGGACTGACCTACGTTTCAGCACCATGTGAATTTTTATGACTAAATTATTGCCCCTGCTGGAAAAATTGCAGTTTTTTTTACAATGGAAATAGTGACAGGCAGACCCTGAGCCATTGTAACGTTAGTAGTGAGACTGTACAAATGCAAAGGCATTACTGGAGTTCCTAAGGGAATTAAAATTACATTATATATATAATTTCCTGATTAAAACCTGCCATCCATGATTTAATGATGAAGCCTGAGAACATATAAATCCTCTTGCCAAAAGACCTATAAGCAGTCTGGATTATTGGGACCAATTCTGCCATTCACAGCTGAAGATGCCTCAGGTATTAACATAAGTTGGGTGTTCAGAGTAACGCACTAATCACACTAAGAAAGGGTAAATTGAATGAGCCCTGTGCTGAGGCCAGGACCAAAAGTAAAAATAAGTTAAAGTTTAAAGAAAGAATCATTAAAATACTAAGAAGTTGTTTCTCTTTCCTCTAATCTCTGTCAAAAGTGAGGCCTTCAAGAATATCAAGAGAAAGCCTGTTTCTGTCAGAAAAATACCAAACTAATGATGCGGAATAAAGAAGCAGAGATAATTTGTAATTAATACATATCACTATTCAAAATCTAAAATTATTAACCACAACTAAAAGTCCAGAAGTTATCTGAACTTATGTGATTGGGTGCAGTTCTGTAGGAGGTCTCAAAAGACTCAAAAATATTTCTCGTTCGCAGTAGAAGTTACAGAATTTTTTCAAAGCCTTATATGAAGTTTAAAGGGACAATAAAATACAAATAGTAATGAAACACTGCATTAATACATATAGGAAAACACATAGTTTACATATAAGAAAATTCAGTCGCATTGTTATTTCTTGTAGGTGTCACAGGAAGCCAAACTCAGAAGACAGGAACCCTTAGTTCTCCAGTCACTCTCTTATATCTAGATCTAATCTGTGTTAAAACCTCCAACTAATGCCACTTTTTCCTTCAACTAGGCAGTGAAGGTAACAGCTGCGCCGTGATGCAGCAAGGCCCTTGTACAGGACTCTCTCTCATCTCCTGGTGCAAGCAGTTCTGCATTTTTCAACCAGTACTTCTGCACAACAGTCACCTTCTGTCAAGCCAGATATGGAAATTTTGTTTGCACTTTTCAAGGTCCTGGGAACACCCATAGAACTTGACTACACTGGCCAGTCCCCTGGGACACTTACCCATGCCCTGGATCTGTACCTTAATGTCAGCTCAGACTTGGGCACTCATGGTGGCCTGATGAATGTTGTGGGTCAACATTATGAGTCAACCCATGTCCATCTCTATTTCTACTACTCTAGATTACTGTCAGGTTTTCCTTGATGGACTCTGGACCTACCAGGTGCATTGTCTCCAGTGCCACCTATGCTGTGGTCACCCGTAGCTCCTGTCTTGTCTTGCCTTGTAGAACAGCCCCCCTCTCACTCCTCTGTTTCAGCAGTTTTCACTGTCTTTCCTCCTCCCCTGTTCTTTTTCTTCATATTTGTATGATGGCTGCTTCAGCTTGGAGCTGAGCACTTATTTTTTCCTTGCTTTTAACAATGTGAAGTCTTCAGACTACAGTTTAATGGGAGGCCAAAGGGCTGCTAATAATACTTGAAGTCTGGAGTTCAGAAGTCAAGTGTTTTTAGACTGCCATCTGGGTTCCAGAGAGACAGAAAATTCAAGAAATCCTACCTACTTTCTCCCTTCACCTTTGCAGGTCAGCCTGCAATGTTATAATAATAGTACTACTTACGTTTAACCTAAGCTCCTTCGACTGAGGGATATAACTGACTTCATTTCTCTAGAGGGGTTCAGATTTGAAGGTGATTTGCTTAAAGTCATAGATCAACAGAACTGAAAATGCAGCTGTTATGCTCAATACAGCCCACGTTTTGTAACCCCCACTTTGTGCTCAAGCTTCCAACTATGTCCCAGTGTTCAGGCTGAACATCTAGCTTGAAATCTTTGTCTTTCCTGCCTAGCCTTCATCTGTACATGGTGGAAAGGAGAAAGATCTTTCAGAGGGCAGATCTGGAGGATTTGGTTTCTTTTTTTGGCAAAATATGAAACATAGGTTCTGATCTCAGGCGCATTAAAAGCTTAATTGTAAAATGCTCCCCTATAAGCACGAATATCAGACTTGCACTGCCCACTTTTTCATGTAGTACGGAAAGAAATTACCTTTGGAAGAACTCCAAATAGGAGTAGAACTCCATATAGGAATAGAGGGGTGCATACGGTGGTCACAGGAAAACCTCGAGACCTGCTCATTAATGTTTGTGTTATCCTTGGAGAAAAGGCTTCAAAACCAAAGATTCCACTGCTCTGACTATCTCAAGCCGGGACAGCAGGGAAAAATTAGTTCAAACCAGGCAAGCAAAGTGCAAACTGAAATAGGTCTTCCCACTTCCTCTTTTCTGCTGGAAGGTCTCCATGGCAAGATGAAGATAATTTATTTCAGACTCTCCTAAACGGTCAAATTTTGAACTAGTTTCAGTAAATGTTAAGGTGTTTTTTAAAATCTCAAAACAGTGGTTAATTTCAGTTAATTTTTTCACAAAGGAAGTGTTCACTGCAATCAAATATGATGCTCAGCACCTATGCCCAACAATGGGGGATTGATTGGTCAGTTAAGTGATAAATCCTTCTATCTATAGATTATAATTTTTTAGATCTCTAGATTTCTCTTTCCCCCCCACCCCCTTCCTCCACCCCCCTTAAAGTCTTGAGTCACAGAATCGTAAAATCATAGCGTTGTTTAGGTTGGAAGGGACCTTTGAGATCATCAAGTCCAACCATTAATGTAACACTACCAAGTCCACCACTAAACCATGTCTTTAAGCACCACATCTACCTGTCTTTTAAATACCTACAGGGATGGTGTCTCAACCACCTTCCTGGGCAGCCTGTTCTAACGCTTGACAACCCTTTTGTTGAAGAAACTTTTCCTAATATCCAATCTAAACTTTTCCTGGTACAACTTGAGGCCATTTCATCTTGCCCTATCAGTTGTTACTTAGAAAAAGCGATCGACACTCACCTCACTACAACCTTCTTTCAGGTCATTGTAGAGAGCTCTCATAAGTCTCCTTTTCCCCACGCTAAACAACCCCAGTTCCCTCAGCCGCTCCTCAGAAGACTTATTCTCCAGACTCCTCACCAGCTTCGTTGCCCTTCTTTGGACACAGTCTAGCATCTCAATGTCTTTCTTGTAGTGAGGGGCCCAAAACTGAACACAGTATTTGAGTTGTGGCCTCACCAGTGCCGAGTACAAAGGGATGATTACTTCTGTAGTCCTGCTGGCCTCACTATTCCTGATGCAAGCCAGGATGCTATTTGCCTTCTTGGCCACCTGGGCACACACCCAGCTCAGAGTCAGGTGGTACAATTAACAGGAGTAACACAGGTTTTGTGTTACTACCAGATCCTCTTCTGCTAAAAATGAAAAATCAAAATAAAAACCAAGTAACTTGAAGTAAATTAATTTCCAAGTTTTGAATGTCAAAGTTGGAAAGAGGGAAGGAGAAAGCAAGGGAAGGATGGCAGTCAGGTTATGCTCATTATTTTAATGTTCACAGGATAATGAGATTGAAATCTTCCTTTATAGGTATAAGACCTGCTTGACACACTGTTATTATAAAAAATTTTGTACCTGAAGAGACTGTTACCTAGGGAAATTTACATATGTAAATTAGCATAGGGCAAACATGTCATTGCTGGAGATTTCTGCTTTCATTGATAGTTAGTCAGTATAACAGTGTTATCTGTGTACAAATTAACACAATTTTCTTTGCAGTTCTCATTTTACCAAGGGTTATTAATTTAATAACTAATAAGTCTGAGTCCCATGGTACTTTGGTTATATGGAGCTGGCTGGCTCCCATTAACTATAAGCCTATAATTTTAATTTTAAGTAGAGTTCCTATTTAACATATCTGAGAAGTAAATTAAATGTCAGGTTGGTATTTGCTGTTTGGGAAGGATTATATAGCTGTGATATATAAAGCAGTTTCCAAAAATTTAGCACAGAAATTAGATTAATTGAGATTGGTTTGAATTTCATTTTATTACTTGTTTCACCAATACATAAATCTGTTTCACAATGGTATTATGCAGTCATGTTTTGTATTATTGAACATATATATTTATATGCGGGTTGCTTTTTGGTTTAGTTCTTTTTTTTTT
>KZ505722.1:365056-379608 GCA_002844005.1 Limosa lapponica baueri
GGTTTAGTTCTTTTTTTTTTTTTTTTTTATTTTTAATGACTTACAGATAAGGTAAAACAAGTGGCCAGTCTTGGGTAGAAGGTTGATCTAAGTTGGAAATTCTCTCTTTTCCAACATATAAATAAGTCCTGTCTCGCTATATGTGTTTCTCCATTCCTCCTAAGAGTAAACCATTCTCAGTCAGGGGTTTTCTCATCCCTGCAAAAACACCTGAGGACATATGACACCACTTAGGGATTAAGACTATGGACCATAGGATTGGTAACTGTGGTATCAATTTTAGGGTCAGACTTGCACAAATGACAAGAGGAGAAGCTTTTCATTGGGCCAAGTGGTCTCTGAATGAAAAGTAAAACAGCAATGGGAGTAAAATTTTGAGGAGGTAGGCTTTAATCCTAGAATCATAGAACAGTTTAGGTTGGAAGGGACCTTTCAGGTCATCTAGTCCAACCATCAATCTAACACTGCCCAAACCACCACTAAACCATATTGCTAAGCTCTACATCCACCCATCTTTTAAACACCTCCAGGGATAGTGATTCCACCACTTCCCTGGACAGCCTGTTCCAATGTTTGATAACCCTTTCAGTGTAAAAATTCTTCCTAATATCCAATCTGAACTTCCCTTAGCGCAACTTGAGGCCATTTTCTCTCGTCCTATCGCCTGTGACTTGGGAGAAGAGACCAACCCCTGCTCCTCAGAAGACTTGTTCTCCAGACCCCTCACCAGCTTTGTTGCCCTTCTCTGGACCCACACCAGCACCTCAGTGTCTTTCTTGTAGTGAGGGGCCCAAAACTGAAGACAGAACTCAAGGTGGGGCCTCACCAGTGCTGAGTACAGGGGGACGATCACTTCTGTAGCCCTACTTACCACACTATTCCTGATACAGGCCAGGATGCTATTGGCCACCTTGGCCACCTGGGCACACAGCTAGCTCATATTTGACTGGCAGTAAACCAACACCCTCAAGTCCTTTTCTGCCAGGCAGCTCTCTAACCACTGTTCCCCAAGCCTGTAGTGTTGCATGGGTTTGTTGTGACCAAAGTGTAGGACCCAGCACTTGGCCTTGTTGAACTTCATACCATTGACATTGGCCCATTGGTCCAGCCTGTCCAGATCCCTCTGCAAAGCCTTTCTACCCTCAAGCAGGTCAATACTCCCACCTAACTTGGTGTCGTCTGCAAACTTACTGAGGGTGTACTCAATCGTGGTGTCCAGATCATTGATAAAGATGTTAAAGAGAACCAGCCCCAATACCGAGCCCTGGGGGACACCACTTGTAACTGGGAGCCAACTGGATTTAAATCCATTCACCACCACTCTCTGGGACTGGCCCTCCAGCCAGTTTTTTACCCAGCAAAGAGTACTCCTGTTCAAGCCCTGGGCAGGCAGTTTCTCCAGGAGAATTCTGTGGGAAACCATATCAAAGGCTTTACTAAAGTCCAGGTAAACAGCATCCACAGCCTTTCCCTTATCCACCGAGCAGGTCACCTTGTCATAGAAGGAGATCAGGTTAGTCAAGCAGGACCTGCTTTTCATAAACCCATGCTGACTGGTCCTGATCGCCTGGTTGTCCTTCATGTGCCACGTAATGGTACTCAGGATGATAATAGTCATTTCAGGAGCCAATCACAACTTGAACAACTGATTCTAATAAGTTTATCTCACTGACCATCAAAACCCCCTCTACTGTGTGCACATAAAAAAATCACTGTTGTGCTATATGAACTTTACAGCTGGGGAAGAATAAGGAGGTGTCCCACAGTGACCTCATATAAAGCAAATGTGTGTATACTGAAGCAATAGGGACATTCTCAAAGGATTTGCGGCATTGCTGTATGCCACATGCAATTCCCTCTAAAATGAACTTTCTTAGGGTATAATTTCTTCCTGAGAACAATGAATTCAGTGTGCATGCAGGGCAGATTCAAATCATCACCCAATGAATTGCATGAAATTGCCAGCTGAATATATAGCAGTTGTTACCACATGTGAATATATATTGCTAAATGCTTCTGTGGTAAAGGTCCTTTAGTTTCACAATGTTTTTGTATGAGAATACTATAGTAATGACACAAAAAATGCGATAAAATTGAGTTAACTCCTACCCTCTTATGGAAAGAAAAACCGAACTTTTGAAAATGAGATAACTGGTCTTAAACAGCTAGGGAAGAGGATCGGATGGAAGAAGACGACTTCCTTCCAGATCCCATGGCACTGAAAGGCTGCATTAGTTTCACATTGAAGCCATTTGGGTCAATTGCATTTCCAGACTTTAACATCCCATGGAATTGCCTTGTCATTGTGAAAACCAAGAGAAAATGGGATAGGAAAAGGGAGGAAATTGCAAAGCTGAGAGGAAATTAGATCAACTTTGCTTGTCAGAACTATAACTCGTTGCACCCTGGATCAATTACCAACATTAGCTGAGGTTGCTTCTCAACAGTTTAAGCCAGATTTTTTGGAGGTGAAGCAGGATTTGGAAACCAGGGCTCCACTGACTGATCCAACCCCCAGACCACCAGATCTTTCTTTCTCCCTCTGTCTCTGTTTTTCAGTGAATACTGGATTAAAAAAATAATATCTTTTAGGAGGGGAACTGAGAGAATTATCCCTCAGGATAGATAGTAATCAGGGGATCAGCTCACAGCTCTGTGGGATGAGAGATATATTCAATAAAAAATGCCAGTTTTGGGTATCAGTCTTTCTTATATCTGTTTCAATGTTCTATCAGCTCAACTACTGGCTATAAAAAAATTTCTTTCTGCCTAGGATTTTTGAGTCAATCAGAGGATGCCTGTCATATATGTCTTCAAAGCTAAGCTTCCTCAAAGTACCCAGAAAACCTAAATATATCTTTATTGAAAAAGTCTTTTCCCAAATACCTTGTACGTCTGGTTCTAAATTGCTTAGGATTATCAAGACTTAGCTAATTTAAGCATAGTAATAATAAGAAATGTAGACTCCTAGGAAGGAATATCATAAGGTTATGTGACTATTGAGTGGGGGACTGCAAGCATTATTTTTGTCTAAATATGGACGTAGTTTCTTAAAAAGGTGGTTAGACCACTTGTCCACCTAATTTTTTCTCATAGCTGTACTGATATCAATAAGACAGATACACAAGAATTACCCAATATAGCAGTTACTCAATATAACAGTTGCCCTATCCCTAATTTCAGTAGATATGTGCTGAAGGAATTTAGCTGCTTTTTTCCTGTCTGAAGTATATTCTCAAGCATTATTATGACATCTTCAAATGCAGTACCTATTTAAAAATATTTTGTCAAAAACTGGGAAGTTTTTTTAGGTTTTTGGATGGCTTTATAGTCTTTTTTATTCTGCATGAACTGTTATGTCAAGCAAGTAATATTTTGTGTTTTTCTCTCATTTCAGTGTTTCAAGTCTTTCCCATATACATGTTCTAATAAACATGTTGAAAGAATTATATTTTCCAAAAGTTTTTATGTGCATGATTCAAAATAGAATTTACTGCTGTTATGTTTCCAACTTTTTCCATTTATTTTACACAGACTTTATTGAGAGCAAGTTGTAGTTATTTTAAAGATGAAGAAAATTGAAGATGAAAATGAAGAAATCTAGTATTTCTTGTATGAATATTGATTAAAAAATATTTCACTCAAATGTTCAAATAGTCCCTTTGGAAGGGCATTCACTATTATTTAATCAGACATGAAAAAAAAAATCCATGTGATTTATACATCTCGTGCAGATTAGCTAGCAAAGATTGGATTTCAGATATTTTTAATCATTAGGCATAATGTAAACAAACTCAAAGTAGCTCAGTAATCACAACTATAAAGATATCTATGAAATTTGTTTCTCTCATTTCTTAATGATAAAAGACACAAAACTCCCTAGATAAGTGATACTTTGAATATTGTTTATGTTATTCTATGACATATTTTTGCCTGTGATTACACATGTCAAGCAAGATGATGTTTTTTTGGTGTTTCTGAAATAGGTGAAATCATCTTTAATCTTTGCCTAAGTTGTCATTGGCTACTATACAGTTTTAATAAAAGCTCATGTTGTTTTTCTTTATAACTTTGTTTCTATTGTGTGCTTTCCAAAGGTCTAACAGCGGGCTCATTCTGCTTCCTGTAGAACTATGTCAACCCAAATTAAGAACACCAGAAAGATGAGATTTAGATATTTCCTTCTCAGTTGCCATTCTGTTGTTCTCCAGTGAGCAGGGTCAAAACTGATTCTGAAAAAAATGATGGGAAAGTTCAAACAACTTTTCAGAAAGCACTTAGGGCAGCATACTGTATTGACAGATTTTCACTGAACATCATACAAATAGTCTCCTGAAATCAGAACTATACTCTTGGCCTTTAGTTCTGTTACAGAAAAAAAACCAAAAACCAACGGTATTAGATGTCAGAGAAAGTAAATGACAGATCACAGCTGAGAATTTTTAATCTGATGGAATAGTTGCCCAAGCAGATCTGAGGAAAATTATGTACCTGCTATTCATTTTCAAACAAGAAACAATGTTCTAGTGGCACCAGTTGTATGCTAACTTGCCTTCTTGCCACTGTGAATATTTGTTTAAGTAGATTTTATTAGTGACCACTGAAGATTTCAGACATTGTTGTTCAAGTGATGTCCAGATAATACAGAGAATGAAATGAAAATAATTGGTAAATATACTGTCCTGTAGGAGTTAAAAGCAACAGTTAAAACAAAGTATTTCTTAGTAGAAATAAGGAGCTAGAATCTTTCACCTCCAGAGACCTGTAACTAGAGGACTTCTATTTGGCTTTGTCTGAGCCTTCATCCGTATTTAGGTTCATGCTTTTCGGACTGATTTTACAGCATTTTTTAAGTTCCCACATTCTATAGTGCTTGTTGTCTAACCAGCAGGCTATTGAGGCTCAGGTCCTCCCATTAACAAGGTAAGGAAACTCTTGATCTTAAAATAAATGAATGAAAGAAAGAAAGAAAGAAAGAAAAGAAAGAAGGAAAGAAAGAAAGAAAGAAAGAAAGAAAGAAAGAAAGAAAGAAAGAAAGAAAGAAAGAAAGAAAGAAAGAAAGAAAGAAAATAGGAAAACTGTTATTAAGGAAACAGAAGCATGATAAGAACTGACACAACTGGACTAAATAGATTAATTGGTAAATAAACTTGTAAATTCCCTTTTCCATTCCCAGTTTTCTGAAAGTATTTAAAGTGTGCATTGTTCTGCCATATTCTATTTTGAAGGTGGCTGCATTTTAGTGGCAGTTGGAATAATAATATTCTGCTTGCTTCAATTATACTTAAATTCATTAACCAATCCTCTAATATGGTTATATAATAGATTCAATATGACTATTCAAATATACTTAACAGGTTTTAACTCCAGTATTGAATTCCTTCTTCCATCAAAGTACCTAGTTAAATGTCTATCAATTTTCAAGGAGTCAGAATTTCAGTCATGGCTCACATTGTTAATACCATTTCCCCTTGTATCTGCTAAACACCTTTTTTTGTGGTCACATCTCTTGCAGTCACTCTGGCACTTCCTAAGGCCATTTATCAACAGAATGTGTGGAGACATATTGCAAATATATAAAAATAAGAAAAAACCCCTACAACAAAAATTACTAAAGATTTAAATATTTGTAAGTAGGACAACTCTGCAATTGAGTAAATAGAATAGAACACTAAAAAGTTTACTAATGAACCTTTAAACTCTCTTTGGAGATTAAAAAAAAAAAAAGCCACACCAAAACCATAATAATAACAGATGAGCAGTTAAAGGATATTAAATATGGCCCAAAAAGCTTAGCCATAAAAGATAAAAGCAGCAGTTACTCAAGTTGCCTGAGATTATTTCTTGCATGTAGTAATAACATCACTCCCCCTAATGTCTTAACCTTGAGACCTGCCACATACCAATAACGTTCAAGACTGAGTTCTTCTCAGGTTTAGGTTTTCTCCCAGCCTCCTCCACCCTCCTATTCCCTGTCATTTGCAGCTGTTTTGAAGAATGTTGTTATCAGTTCTTCAACAGGGAGAGAACACATGGTAGTTTGGATATTTAAATTCCTCCCAGCTCTAATCATTTCACCTTGTCAAGAAACAGGGCAGAAATGACAATAATTTAAAAAGTTAAAACTTGAGACTCTGAGCCAGTGTCAACTCTGACTTGCTTCATCAGTTTTTTGTTGGTTTTTTCCCTCCCTTGATTTTATTTTTTTCCCATATTGCAGATTGCTTATACTGAAAAAGAATTAAAGTCAGAATTTGAATGATATCCCTCTGCATCTCTCCATGTACTCACCCAATGGATACATACAGATCACCATTCATTCTTCCTTGTTGTTTTAATAATAATAGTAGTAATAGTCATAATACTGACATTAAACCACAGAGTGAGCCACATGATGTTATTTTTTGATGGCTGATATCCTCCATGTGATCATCCAGAGGCCTTAGTAACTTATTTCAATTAGCATGTCAAGCATAAATTTGAAATATTGCCAAGACAGAGACAGGGAAAATGGAAACCCAAAGTTTTCTTTCTAAGGTGGGATTAGATTGAGATGATAATGAAGCTGCCAAAGTAATCAGAATGCTGTAGCCAGAAGAGGTGATGCCCTTCTTGGCTGACTGATTTTCTATTGGTGGCCTGTCATAATTTATAAAATGTAAGCCATAGAGCAATGTGAACAAAAGAATGTCTGAAGGGGCCAATGTAGATAAAAGAACCCAGGAAGATTTCTGCTAAGTATGAATACTGCCATGGGGTCATTCAATGCCACTAGACTTTGCATCTTCTCTCTCAAATTCTTTCATAAATTAATTAAGCCTGATCTATTTGGCAAAGAAACAGGGGACTAATAGTGTTGTACAAACAACAACAATGGTTTAGGACTGTTATTTATTTCTGGAAACGCCACATCTTCTGCACAGCCATAGAACAACTAAAATTATTTTCTACAAAAACATGAATGAGTAGAGTCTGTTTCAGAAACAGGAGGTTTTTCCTGTTTCTCACATGTGCATTAGCACTATTCTCTTTCGGGGACTTTGCAGCTTTAAAGGGAAGTGGATAAAGAGGGGGTCTCTGCAGTTTTTTCAGGTGCGCATATGATAAAACTTAAGATAATTACTACTAGAATCATTGAGTCATAGAATGGTTTAGGTTGGAAGGGACCTTAAAGATCATTTAGTTCCAACCCCACTGCCAAGGCTAGGGACACCTCCTGCTAGATCAGGTTGCTCAAAGGCCCATCCAGCCTGGTCTTGAACACTTCCAGAGATGAGGCAACAGCAGCCTCCCTGGGCACCCTGTTTCAGTGCCTCACCACTGTCACAGTAAAGAATTTCTTCTTAATATCTAATCTAAGTCTACCCTCTTCCAGTTTGAAGCCATTATGCCTCATCTTATCACTACATGCCCTTGTAAAAAGTCCTTCTCCAGCTTTCTTGTAGGCCCCTTTTAAGTACTTGAAGCCTGCTATAAGGTCTCCTCAGAGCCTTCTCTTCTCCAGGCTGAGCCACCCCAGCTCTTTCAGCCTGCCTTCACAGGAGAGGTGCTCCAGCCCTCTGATCATCTTCATGGCCCTCCTCTGGGCCTGCTCCAACAGGTCCATGTCATTCTTATGTTGGGGGCCCCAGAGCTGGACGCAGTACTCCAGGTGGGGTCTCACGAGAGCAGAGTAGCGGGACAGAATCACCTCCCTTGATCTGCTGGCCACGCTTTTTTTGATGCATCCCAGGAAGCAGTTGGCTTTCTGGACTGTGAGCACATATAGCCCGAGAAGACCTCCCTTCAGAAACGTTTGGTCATGTTAATGATTTGCCTGTTTTTTAAGTGGAAAGCAAGAAAACTGTAGAGAAAAACACAAACAAACAACAAAAAAAAGAATGTTGCTTAGTCCACTGTAAATTTTCTCCAATGTTAGAGAAATGTTTGTGGTGTCAGCTGAAATCAGTGAGGCTGAAAGCCAATTTCCCTTGTGCTCAGCTACAGTATCACTAACCTGGCCAGCTTGAGTTACACATCTTGTCCTCACCTGACTCATATTTTCTGCTGATATACATACTTAGTTTTTATCTGGTTGGCAGAGTAATACATTGCCTTTTAGATAACAAATAACCAATAATGTGGTTGGTGAATTCCTTTCTAGGAGTAATCAGCTTATGGAAGGAGAGGAGGGGAAAGGGTTGTTATTATCTTTTGCTTCTGTTAATTTTATATAGGACTTTGGCTCTACAAAGGGAATATAACACATTGAAAAAATCTGCAAAACTTGTGTCCCTGGGATGGTCTTAGATTTATGTCTGATTGTCTGTACATTTATGGTTATATTCATATCATTTAAAGGAGAAAGATGTTGAAAGATGAGATAATGTGCAATGGGTCTTAGGGTTAGAACTATATTAAAACCATAACTTATAGTTACTGGCAGGACTCTGCCCAGGAAAAATTCTTGAGCCAAGGAACTAGGACCTTTTACATCAGACAATCTAACCTCATCTTTTTTTGCCTTTGTAAAAATGAAGGTCTTTAAAAATATGGCATAAATAATTCCCAGTCTGGACATACAACTGCTAGTACTGGATATATACATATTATACACATATCAGAGAAGTTGTCATCTAACACCTGCTAAATTTAGCATAAAATATTGATGTTCTATACTTTAGTCTGATGTTAATAGTCTGTGGCCTCTCAGACAAATCACTTCAAGTTTTGTGCTTTGTTTCCACAGCAAACCATTGCCTATAGTCTCTAATTAGAGAAGATTTCTGGGGCCAGAGATGGCCAATTACTTCCTTTGTACAGGACCTAGCAAACCTGAAGCTGTAAGAAAAAAAATAACTAAGACTGGATAAACTTTTTGAAAGTGGAAAGCATTTCAGTACCAAGCAGATGTACATTTTGGCCATGCTTAAGTATGTATACAGTAGATGTATGTTTTACCTTGATCATTCTCAAACGTTTACAAGAAAGCTATTTTTGCTTTTTCAGTTTACTTTGCAGAATTTTTACAGAGAATAGCCAAATGTCTTTTAGAGTTTTTTTGAATATTGCTAGATAATGGGAAAGTAGGTGTATATTGTACATTTCCTTAACTAATTGCTTTCTGGTTATTTAAAAAATTCTAAGGTAAGGGATTGACACCTGGAAAATGAAAGAGTCATTTAAGAAATAAGAACAGTAAAAAAAGGCTGAAGTTGTATAGAAACATGTGGGAAAAAAAACAATAAAACAATATAGGCTGACATAACAACCAACTTTCACACTGGATATCTTTTGCATCTTGGAGGAATTCCAAGATGTTTTTGTGATCATGTGGAAATTTCTAACAGGAATCTTTCAGTTGTGGAAAACCTATGAAATATCCATTAAGGTCAACGTGTATCTACAGTACCAAATAAAATAAAAGCTAACCTTTCCCTTTGAATTCCTCAGCTTTTCTTAGAAATTCAAGCTCACAGTGACACATAAGGAGCTAACATTAAAGCCAGCAGCAATAAAAGAAATCCAAGTAGTTTACAGAAGATGTAAGTCTCATATATTTGGGAGACGAGTGAAAGCTAAGCCAAACACTTCCTTCCATGGTGAAGAACTTGATGGAAACCATTGATCGGTGACTGTGAAGTGGGGAATTTAACATAACTTTTTCAAAACTGTCACCCTAATTTGAATTATATTTTTCAATGCCTTTTTTTTTTTCAGGCAAAGAAGTGACAGGTGGGATGCAATGCTCCTTTTCATGGCATTTTAGAAATCTTTGCATGAGAGGAACTATGGACTCATTGTTGTTCCATGTCACATTTGATTCTTCTTTGCATACAAATATATAGGGGAGATAAAACCGGTTACATCCTTTTCCTTTGTGTTTTTCCATTCAGTCCACCACAATGAGCAGTAAGTCTTCAAAATGCTCTGTCATAAGGAAATGCTGAACTTAGAAATGCTTTTTGGCTTTTCCACAACTTTGTTTTGGGCACAATAATAAAGAACAGAGAGGCTGGTGACACCAGAACACCAGCCAATTCAGTGATAATGTTCTCTTTTTACATTAACATCTTTCCTGTGTTGTCAAGGTAAGACTTTAAGAGAGAATTTTTTCTCAGTCATTTATCTGTTCTATGCAGCAAGACAGTTGAGTGACAGCACTGTTTAGACATGCGACAAGATGACATGTGGTATTGCTAGTGTCTTGCTAACACAGAAGCAGTCCATGGTGTCTTGCAATTTCTTCCACAAGGCTGTGTAGTGTACTGACTAAGAAAAGATGAAGAAAAAGGAAAACAGAAAGTTGAATTTGGCTCCAGAAGAACAAGTTTCTAAGCAGGAGAAAAAAAATCCTTAAATTGAGAGGAAAATAACAAGAAAAACACTCACCTTCAATAAGAGTGCAGCCAAAGTTGTATTGAAGATAATAGATACAGCTTCATATTTATTTTACTGGCAGTATAAACTAATCTATCTGTTCATACACACAGTTACCTATATAGCATGTACATATGAAAGTATGAGCATGCATACACTTCTTATCTCTGTTTCTGTCTCACTTCCTTTCAGAATGGACTGACACTGAAGAAATCTGCTCTATGAAATATTAAGGATGGTAGAAATAATCACTACAAGCTATTTGCTGGATCATTTCAGTATTTGCAAATTGTCTTTGTAGTATGTTCTTCATGATATTTAACTTAATTTGTTATTCAATACTTACCCTTCAAGTCTCACCTCTGGACTGATTAAAGGTGTATGTTTCTGCACACATTTCAGTTTCTGAAAAATCTTTTTCACTCAAAATTTTCCTCTTTGCATTTTAAGTTTTTCAGTGACTGATCAACTAATTTCTACTTTGCTTAATCTTCTACAAATCCAAATGGCCCCTTCTTGCTGGATGTGCCATACAAGGTGTTTCTAACAGCAAAAAGTACGGCAAGTCCAAATTACAAGGTATTTTCCTTCTTTGCTTTCCTGCTTTGATCAGCAGACCTGTTAAGTTCCTTTTTTTTAACCTTAATTGCTCAGAAAGGAACACGGGCTTCTCATGTGCAATAACATATAGTCATAAGAGGATGCTTATTTCTACAATGAAAAGGCAAAAATAACAAGCATTCAAAACTGGGACACTGAAAATTCAAACCAATATAAGAGGTTTTCTGAATCACAGAGGAGAAAAGATGGAACAGAAGATTTAGAATTGGATCCATTGATTAGACACAAGGCAAACAGGATTCTGCTGCTTAAGTAATGTTGACTCATTAATCTCTCTTGCTATCAGAATGCTGAAGAGGCTGAGGAAAGCCCAGGTGTGCTTTAATTTCCAGCTCCTCAGGGAAATGTTCTCAGTGTGTTTATTAAGCTATGTGGGTAACAGCATTTTATAAACTATTTTCAAACATTAAAAATGTTTGCTTATCTGAGAGTGAATAGTCCCTGCTCTCCTTTTGATGGCTTTATGGAAGGAAATTACTTATGGAAGGGACTGCAACAGGGGCACTGCTCGGTTGTGCCACCACTCACCAAGACCAGATTGGGGTGTATGGTGTGGGTTACTTGGGGTGTGGTTACTTGCACGCTCACAGTCCTAAAGCGTTGTTGCAATAGCTAGGAAGAAGTTTCATTTCACAGGGAGCACAAGAAGGGGTAAGATGACTATGTCTTAATGCTCCAAACATGTGCCCCCTTCCCTTGCAGCCTTTGGTATCTGTGCTAGGATTTCCAATAAGGTGCTACTTATGCTTTTTGTTTTTATTGCTCACTGTTCATGTGATGTGAGAACAGACCTGCCAGCAGTTGAGATCAGCAGCTGAGACATCCATTTATTTCCTACAGACTGTATCTATTTGTTAATAACAACTTCTAACTGACACAATCTGGACTGACTTTAGACCTGTACATAAAGGTTATTTATTCTATAGTGACGTTTTCAAATGATTCAGGACAAGGAAGAAGTCAGGACAAGGAAACGCAAAAATTGTCAGATATTGTGCAATAAGCAAATAGTAACATAACACCATTCATTTGTGATAATGGAATTAATATGGAGATTCTTTCTTGAGCTGAGTCTTAGTCTTCTGTGTGAACTAAATTTGCCACTGGGATAAGTAGTCACAGCTGCACTGAGATCACTGGAGCCTTAGAAGCCATCAGCAAAACTGAATCCATTTCTTTTCTTTGGTGACTTTGGTCTTAGGTCATAAAATATGCTTTCTAAAGCCAGTAACATGGGGCACACTAAGCGTGTTAATGGCCACAGTTTCAATGGAGTTCCTGTGCATAGAATGGACTAAATAGTCACCCAGCTGTGACATGTGAACACCAGAGGCACGTCAGGACTAGCTAAGCTGTGCAGATCTGTGTGCCCTACTATTTGCATTAAAGTTCCCTTAGTGGCCATCTACCCAAACTTCTGAGTGACTCACTGCCATGGTTTCAGTTGGGATAGAATTTAAGTTTCTTACTAGCAGCTGATATAGTGTTATGTTTTTGGATTTGAGATGGGAAATAGTGTTGATAGCACACTGATGATTTTAGTTGTGCTAAGCAGTCAAGGCTTTTTCTGCTCTTCACACTACCCTGCCAGTGAGCACTGGGAGTGCACAGGAGTTGGGAGGAGACACAGCCAAGGACAGCTTTGGCCAACTGACCAAAGGAATATTCCATGTCATATGACATCATGCTCAGTATATAAAGCTGGAGAAGAAAAGGGGGGCATTTGTAGTGATGGCATTTGTCTTCCAAAGTAACCATTATGTGTGATGGAGCCCTGCTTTCCTGGAGATGACTGAACACCTGCCTGCTGATGGGAAGCAGTGAATTATGTCCTTGGATTGCTTTGCTTGCATGCATGGCTTTGGTTCTACCTGTTAAACTGTCTTGATCTCAACCCACAAGTTTTTTTCTCACTCCTACTCTTCTGATTTTCTCCCGCATAGCAACTAGGGTACTGAGCGAGTGACTGCGTTGTCCCAGCTGCTGGCTGGGGTTAAACCATGACACTTAGTAAAAGAGGGAATCTTATTTGCACAGCTGAAGGTATTTGCTTTCCTTAGAGAAATATCTCTTGTGTTTGCCCCCTGAACTGGAAAGAAAGGTCTTCTACACAGCCTAAAATAGTTTCAGAAGGAGAACCTCAGGGTTTTTTTTATTACCCCTTCATTTCACACATTGTATCAAACTGTCTGATTTAAACAAGTTGCCTTCCTGCATCTTTCACAATTTATTTATTTATATTTTGTCAGTGCTGTCTCAAATGGATTTCCGTGCAGGGCAGCTAGTATTTGACATGAATATGATTTGACAGGTTGAAATAAATACTGAAAATTTTGTAAGCCCAAATTGGCCATATGTTATGTTTCACATATTGGACTGCATAACCAGCCTTCATACTGGAGTGTGCCACGGGCAAGTGTTAATTTTGCCACTGCCCTGGTGAGGACAGCTCCAGGGAAATGCATGAATTTCCTTATCTGTAATTTTTCTTCAAATTGAAAAACATTTTGTTCATAATTTAGAAGAAATTCTGTAAAAGCAGTAGAAGAAATATTAATAATTCACTAGTCCTCTTACAGTCACTTCAATATGATGCAAAAGGTGGCATTTAATTAATATACAGATTGGAACTCCACATTCTGTTTGTGCTTGCAGTAAATGCAAACTTGCGTAGATTCCTTTAACACTTGATTTTTTAGTTGAACACCATAAGGAAGACATTCTTAGAAATCCATCAAGGCCTCAGGCTACACTCCACATGTTTGATCATACTGGATACTTCTTAAGTGAAGATTATTCCCTTTTGACAAGAAAAATACAGCCACTGACAATAAATATTGTTTCCCTCTTTTGAAAATACTCTTACTGTGTATCTTCTTGATGTTTGAGTTCTCATGGAGAACTATACAGTCATCTGTTGTGTATTAGTTTTAGTTGTGATACATGATTTACTCATATCAGATGTATCTATCTTATCTGACTTCAACTATTTAAAAGTGCTTTGTCTAAACTAATAGAAAAAAAAGGCCATTCTCAGGTGCAGATTCCTTCTAGTTAAGACAGATAACAGTTGCAGTGGACTAAATAATTTTTAGATTATGTATTGCTCTATTGCCTTTAGTTCTATGTTTAGTAACTTTAAATCCAGATGAATTAGTAGGAAGGGGTTCCTCATAGGTGGTGTGGCTTAACTCTGGTAGGCAGCTAATCCCAACATAGCATCTTCCTCACTCTCCCCCAAGGGGGATGGGAAAATGTATCAAAAGGGTAAAAGTGAGAAAACTCATGGGTTGAGATAAAGACAAATTTAATAGGTAAAGCAAAAGCTGCACACACAAGCAAAGAGAAACAAGAAATTTATTCATTACTTCTATCAGCAGCAGGTGTTCAGCCATTTCCAGGAAAGCAGGGCTCCATTGCATGTAACAAACAGTTACCTTGGAAGGCAAAAGCCATAGCTCCAAATGTGTGTCCGTCCCTTCCTCTGTCTTCCCTACATTTTTTGTTGCTCAATATGACATCATATGGTCTGAGATATCTCTTTGGTGTGTTGTCCCAGCTGTGCCCCCCCC
>KZ505722.1:380288-418341 GCA_002844005.1 Limosa lapponica baueri
GCCCAGAGAAATAGCTGGCAGAAGCATCCAGTAAATTAAACTGGTGTAGTTTGCTCCCCTCAATCACGTACTTAAGGTCACACAGCTATATCATTAAATACTCTTCAAGTAACTGTTATTGACAACTGTTTTATAGCTGGTTTTTATTTTTTTTTCTTTTTTAGTAAAGAAATGAATGTAGAATTTCACTGCTAGAATTATGCTATAGTAGTAGGTGACAGAAACAAAACACAAAGAATAATGAAACATTCCTAGTCTATCTGATTCCTATAACATAGAATCATAGGAATTATAATCTTTTTTCTTGGTCTTTTCAGACTTATAAAGCTAAAATAACACAAAATCACCATGTTTGGTATTCTGTTGGCAAAGCTGTTGGCCAAGTTCTGCAGCAATATCATTAGTATCAGTGGTGAAAAAGTGTTCAAGTTCCTCAGAAGTCTTTTTCCACCTGGAGGAGGAATGTTCTCCTGTAACAAGATACCACCCTGCAGCCTTGAATTTTACAGGGAATTGCAGGTATTCTTCCTGCCATGTTTCAGTATTTATTAAATGAATGTGATACATTCCCTTTTGCTGGCACATGAGTATCTCTAACATTTGTGCAATAATCTTTTTTCAGACAAATATACTTCTGTTCCTTATATATACCTCTTGCCTATTACCATGAAGGATAAATACTGATGGCTTTAAGGTTGTTCTTTTTTTGAGTATTGGAAATACGAGTTCTCATCCTTTAGGCTCCTTCTCCTTCTTCCTCTGACCACTTGACATATTAATATTAAATTTGTATTGAGGCTTCTTTTGTGTTTTTACTACATATACATCATTAAACCACGTTCTCCAGCTATTTCAGTAAGAACACATGCACTTTTCAAGCCTTTTCAAAATTAACTAGGATTTTCTTGCCAAGCCTGTTTCTGTTCTGATTTTATTCTCCTCCTCTGAGGTTTCTTCACCAATATTAGATTTTATTTTTCCATAGGAATTTTGCCATTCATAACTATATTCAAATTATATCTAATGAAAGATCCTTCCCAATTAAAATGTCAAAAGAACACAAGAAGAACTCCATTGACTTTCCATTATGGAGACAGATAATGTCATTAAGCTGAATGCTCTTCCCCACATTTCATTGCTCCTTCAGACACTCTATCATTATATTTAGTTGAGAATTTTCTAGGTACTTAAGTAGTTTTATCTGGAACCAAACCAAACACACCACAAAAATATATACCAATTGGGTAAAACAAAGGCTTCACCGGTCAGATTTCCAGCTTTTGTTTCTTTCAACCTTACATGCAGCTTTATTGTTACAAGGAGTGTTTCTTTCTGACATTATCTACATCAATGACCTTTTCACTATGGTTATTTTAATTTACTTTTTGTAGTATTTATGGAAATGCTGGCAAATAACACCTGGATGCTCTGGGCACAGTAAAGACAGAGAGAAATCTAGCTTTTCTCACAGATGTTTGTGGATTTATGGCTCCCTGTTCCAGAGATATTTGAGCTCTGTACCTCAGAAATTGTTCTGCATTGTAAATAAGTTCTTCTTAAAGAACTGATAGTTCCTTGTATGGATAACACAAAGCAACTTACTCTGGATATGTTGACACTCATCTACTTTCAAAAACAGTATTGAGCTTTTGTTCATAAATATTTATAAAGAGAATTTAACTTCATAGAAATCAAGAATTTTTAGACTTCAGAACTATTATTATGCTATTCACATACAATTTTGTATCTGATTATAACAGGAAGTAACCACCCATCATGAAATTTCCAAGGTTATGGGTGAGAGATCTAATGATGAGTGAAAAAATTTCATATTTCCCCACTGCACAGCTGTTCAAGTCCCTAAAGACCTTACTTTCCCCTAATCTATCTTAATCCATTTTTCACCTGAATTTTTCCAATCCTAAGAAAAAGAGGCCAGGTGGTAGATAGATCCCCAAAGATACTCTGAGTTCTGTCATCTAATCAGAGATGTTTTTAACACGTTTTAAAATATTATTTACAGCAGCATAGAGCACAATTTAACAGTGTTTATCACTTACAATTGCAGAAGCTAATCAAGTTTTAAGGCTTCTTTCAGAAAGTTGCACAACTTCACCCTTCTAAGATATCAAAATAAATTTGAAATGGAACAATTTTTTAAATGCAGAAACAAACCTAGATTATTAAAACACCATAGTGATTCTAATTGATATACACAGTGCTGTACATATGAACAGATATATGTTTTGATTTATTTTTTTTTATTCAATCCATCTTTTTGCTAAGTCTTCTGAGAATCTCTTTCAGGTTTTTAAATTCTTTTTCCTTATCAGTTCTGATGACTTAGCTTATACGAAAGAAGCTGATGGATGAAAGCATAGCAATTCTTATTAATTTTCCTTTTTCTATGTTTCTGTGAAATGGCTACAAGGACTCACTATTGAGTATTAAATCTTTTAATATCCCCAAGTATGTAAGGGATTAAGTTTGAACAAACATCTTCCACCGCAGGTAAAATGGTGATGAAAGCCGATGTCAATCTATCTACAGGCAGTTAAAAAACAGAGCTTAGAATGTGGATTTTAAATTAATAAAAATTTTAAGTCAGCACATGATATCAAAATACTGAAGTTATTCCATTGGGTAGGAATGTATTTTCCAGTGGCTGAATATATCTTTGAGGTTCAACTCACTACAATCATAGAATCATGGAATCATTAAGTTGGAAAAGACCATTAAGATCATTGAGTCCAAGCATAAATCTGACACTGCCAAGTCCACGTGCGTAATTGCCATGTCTGCACGTCTTTTAAATACCTCCAGGGACTGTCAGGATGAGGACAGAAGTGGTGTTTGATGACACTGAATGAGTTAGGAAGAAGCTGTCATAGTGCCAGTATTGGCACTCAAGAATGATTAAGAAGTTTCTGAGCTCTGTTCTATCATCATCATCAATTATGCCTGAAAGGACCAATTAACTGACCCTTCACACAACCAAGTGACAGTGCTGTTAAAAGAAGGGTTTATATCCAGTTTGAAGGGACTTGCAGAATACAATTCTGACCCTTTGCAGGTTGTTCTACATATTTATTTTCCCTCGTTTCAGCCCACAACTCCACTACATGTCCTATCAATGGGACCATTGTATAACTTCGTTATTATATATCCTGTCAATCAGTTCTTCTCTGTCTGCACTGCTGATGCATTCCAGATTACAATACATAACTAAAAGAGACCAATAGGATATATCAATCAGTTGCTGTGTTAGCCTATTTACGTTTGCGTGTTCTGCCTTCTGGAATCATTGAGTTTAGCTGGCTATTAAAGTATCACATTCATTCCTGGCAGTTACTGAGTTGTGCAGTACTTGACATAGACATAGAGACAAGACTCATGCTGTTGAGAATGGCTAGCAAAATTTCATAGCATGAAAAATCAGTGCAGGCCTTTCATGAATGCAAGAACAGACTTATACTGAACATGACAGCTCCAAGGAATTAATTCACCTACTGGGCTACTTGCATGGGCTAATGGAATAAGAAGATACATCAACATAGGAGTCTCTTAACAAGAACTAGATAAAGGACTTGAAGCTCTGATTCTCTAAAATGCTAAAATAAAATAATTATGTGAATTAATAACATCTACCAGTGCTAAAAATAGAAAATTTTTGATCTGTTTATGGACTGCATACGTAATACATAATAGAATCTGCAAAGCCAAAGAGGTTAGAGGACAAATTTCTTTTTATCTTCTACAAGTCTATAAAAAGCTAGAAAGGAGCACAATTTTTTTGCCATGTAACTAAATAAAGCAAGCCTTGAGCCATTAAGGCTGTTCAGATTCCTAATATTTTCATTAACAGTGGGGAATTTGCTTCATTTGAATTCTCAAGTCAATTCAAAAAGTACAGTTTAGGACCATTTCTTTCATGCATATGTCACATGCTGACTTCAAAGGGAAAGAAACAAAGAGACCCAGACATACAATACTCTTTAAATGTTCATTTCTCTTTGCCTTCTCACTGACCTCATCTACTTTAATACATGGTCCTATTCATTCTTATTTGTTTGTTGTTATCTGATGGTCCATTATTCATCTATAACATCACTTAGTGACTGTCAATATCCAACGTCATTTTAAAGGTACAGGTATTACAGGCTGCAAATAGTTTCACACATCCCATATGGCATATAATTGTGTGTTATGATGCTTTTCAGGTCTTTGGGCTGTTCTGAAAGGATACAAAAGCCTCGCAGTAGCCATTCCCAGTGGGGTTTCTCAGAGAACGAACCTCTGAGGCAGGCAGATGTCTAGGGTTCAAGAGATTAATTAGCACTGATGACTTAGAGGTGGATCAGACAGTAAGTACTATACAGGAGTTAAGTAGGTACAGCCTGGCTTAGGTGAACTCATCAACTTCAAGGAGAGGGGAGTTCCCCTTGACGAAAACCACGGAATTGTACTGACCATAAACTAATATAACATTTTTAGGGAAGTTCAACAGCTGAGTCTAGTTATGCCCAGAGCCTCCAAAAGCAGATTTCTTAAGAACTAAAATGAATAAAGGTCTGCTGAGTAGGAGCCAAAAAGAGGTACGAGAAAGAGAACAACATGAAAACAGACTGGTTGCTTTGTTTCCTGTTACTTGTTGTTTACAGAATAAAAAGCTTCGTAATGGGAAGGTGGTCAGAAAACACAGTGGTTTAGGTTGTTTTGGTTGAACTAGAAAATAAACAAATAGCTCCTGAAATGCTGAACCTGCAGAGGGATTTAGCATTTCTTCTGTACTTACATTTGGATGCATGTTAGTCTAGCCTCTAAAAGAGTAGTATCCCAAATCTAAATTGGTCATAAGAACCTATTTAAGGCTGTAAAAATCCAAAGCATTTGCATAGGTGCATGCAAGTAAAATCACATAAAATACTCAAGCAAGAGCAAGGAAAATGTAAAGCAGTAAATGAGGCTGCAAAGAGACCTAAATTGGAAATATTGTGGTGTCTCTCATCCAGAGAAGCTGACAAATAAGATATACAGAGCAGTTTAAAAGGAAGGATATGGCTATGTCAAGGATATTTACAGGGAGAGAGGTGTATTTAGTTATAAAGCAACTGTCTAAAAGAAGAAACTTAGATTTCAGTTTTGTTAAATAGGATTTTTGACATAATGTTTCTATTTTCAGACCCTTCTCATAATTTTCCCCTCTCTGCACTTCCAACAGCTGGCAGGTATGTATAACTTTTTAGTATTATTATTTTTATTACTATTATTATTACTGAAATGTTTCTTTATATATAGTGGCTCTGCCTGGGCCTGTTTTTCTGTTAATGGTAGTAAATTCATTTAAGTAACAGTTTTTGAAAGAGTTGAGACATTGCTCTTATTACATACACACACTGAGAGCTTCACATCCTAAAGAAAGACAGAATTTTCAGAGCATAGTGAGTATGAAGTCAATTTATATCTGCCTTTCAAGCAGTGTTCAGGCAACTATTTAACTCATCATAGAAGCACTGTATTGGAATAAGATTTTCAGAAGCTTTCATCAGTGCTAAGGTTGACTAACATTATTGCCTCACCAGTTTCAAGTGTGATTTTTGACATGGTATATATCTGTATCTTAAAAAGGGTAAAAAAAATCATAAAAGAAGATAACATCTTTGAAAAACATGAAACCGAATTAATACTATGAATTTCCTATTTTTTACCAGTTCCTTTGAAATGAACAATTATTAATAGGCTGTATAGATGTCTGTGGCTTTTTAAAATACTGCTTCACTTAAAGACCAGTGAATTTCAAACACGGGCTGAAATCAAATAAAAGCATGAAAAACTAGATTCAGGGGAATCAGAGTAT
Source organism: Limosa lapponica baueri (assembly GCA_002844005.1). Taxonomy (NCBI): domain Eukaryota; kingdom Metazoa; phylum Chordata; class Aves; order Charadriiformes; family Scolopacidae; genus Limosa; species Limosa lapponica. The sequence goes on from KZ505722.1 coordinate 386,146, forward strand.
CAGTTTGAATTCTACGTATATAAGAAGAAAAAAAATTGGTTTTTTTTAGTCTGGTTTGTTTGTTTTATTTTAAAATCAGATCAGCAGCCTGCTAATCGGAGCTCATTTGGACTTCAAAGCATTCAACCTACAGTGGATGATAGACGGTGTTACAAAGTAATTTCAGATGGAACTAGAGTAGTATTACTGCAGGCCTTAATAAAGGTATACCTTGATACAGACATACCTTAATAAAGACATTTTAAAAACTGGGAAGACAGGCAAGATTCTGGAACAAACTCATTTTCTCTTACAGAGATATTTGGTTTCTTGATCAAGGTAATATGTACTTTACTGATGTTTCTGTTCATTGATTGTATTTTCATTGCAATCTTCCCATTCTGAGTTAGCTGGCTGCTCTCAGAGCTACAGGCTCAGTGAGGGGAAGGAGCTGTCGTGACTGACAGACCTTAGTCTTTCCAGAAAATGGAATAAAAAAGACTCGTAATTACCAGTTTGACTTGACATATTTTAAGCAATTACCTAAGCATTGAACTGTCATTCAAAATAACAATATTTGCTGAATTAATAGGTTTATAGTTTTAAAAGGTGAATAATTTCTATGGAACTGGGTGCCAGAACCTGAAATAGAAAAGCCTAAGAAATTGCCACCTCTTTCTTGACTCTTTTCTCCCAGTTAAATTAGTGACAATAGGTCACACCTATCTGTGTGACCCCTTCCCTTTATTCCTTTTTGTTTCATCTTCCTCTAAATTTAACAGTTACCTGAAAGCAACCACGATCACTTTGCTTACAGAGTAGGATTTACCAGAGAGGATCCTAACTAAGGTTTTCCATCTCCTTGCCCTCTAGATCCCATTAAACAGGAGCTGCACAACATATGTCCCTCAAAACTCCTTAAAATGTATCTGGAGCTGTATCCACCCTTTGATTTTAATGCTGTTGTGAATTTTATCATAAGAAATCAGACAAATATAGCCTGACATTCTTGTCTTTTGTCAAAGCTTTACATCCTTCTGGTACTTTACATTTTTTGGGCGGGAGAAAACAAAAGAAAGTCAAAAACATGAGAAGTCTAACCAGTTGTACTAAACTGGGGGGGGGTTGGGAGGGAGTGAGGTGCAAGGGGGAGAATCCTTTGCTGACCCCCATAGTCGATTAGCTCACAATAGCTAGTCATGCGATTTCTTAGTTGCTTGCTGCTAGACAATATTGCTGCCTTCTCAACAAGCCCACACACCATGTGTTCTAATCAGCTAATTACTGCTACATTTCTATCTTACCCTATTCCACAAATGGTATTAGAAAGTAGCTAATGCCACAAATCTGCAAACTAACTTTCACAATCAAATGGTCTGTGGCAAATTCTTTTTTGGGCTTTATACAGGTAAAAAGACCCCTTTGCTTTGTATTTATCACTATATTATGTCTGACAGGTACCTGACTATGCTGAGGCATTTCAATAGATAAGTTTCACACAGGTGAAAAAAGGACTTTTTCAGAAGCTGAAGCTGAAATTGTTAATCTCTGGGGCAGCGTGGAGTGGGGTGGTGGGGAAGGGAGTTCAGCCACTATTTTCTCCCTATTTTTATTCATCAGTATGGAGTTTAGACAGCTCTCCTCTCCAGGATATATTATGAATGTTGCTATGAAAAATTGGTGATTTTTAATTTGTGTTTATTTTGATGTATTGTAGACCCAGTTTTTCAATTTTATACTGTGGAATGGCACATTACTTAGTTTCAGTTACAGAATGCTTAAGCTTTTGTTGTCTGTTTTAGTGGGACATCTTGACACATTACAAATAATGTAAAATTCTGTATTTCATATCATTTATTTATACTGAAGCAGTATAGAAAATGCATCATTGTTCTTGTCATTAAACTACCTCTTCCCACATTGTTTTTGATTCCAGATCTATCTTTTTAATGCTGAAACAGTTCTTCTTCCCCAGTTTCAGTGAAGTAAATATTGATACATAACTCCTTTTTACACCTCAGGAAGTACTCTGATTAAGATCAGTTCATGCTAGTGAAGGGCAAATCTCAAAAGGTTCAAATCAGATCAATCATGCATTTTTTTTTTGCTTACACAAATATCAACTATTCTGAAATAAAACCGGTCTGGCAGTTTCAGAAGTAAAAAGTTTTCTCACGAGATTTTTTGGTATTTCTTAACTCTATTCCCAGCCAAAAATGTTATAAATTCTCATTTTTTTTCAACTTTTCCTTCCAGACCCAAGTAGATCACACCCCAACATTTTAGAAATGCTAAAAATGCAGCCAACACAAAATTGCTTACAAATGTGAAAGCTCTCTTCCAAATAGAAGTAACTGCTCTAAGTTTTTTTTCTGTGGTGAAATTTTTCCAGGAAGCATTTTTGTTTCAATACTGCTTTATTTATTTCCTATCCTGTTGCCTTTAAAATCAGTTTTGGCTACTGAACACACCCTGACAGAGTTAACCATTCTTTATTAGAATAAATTATTACTATTTTTAAGCAATATGTAACTGATTATTTATTAATTATTAACAAAATAAAAATCAGAGGAAATCACAAACATAAATCTTAAAATTTGGAATCTGATTTTTTTTTCATTAAAAATATATATTTACTCATATACTTTCTAAAAAGCAAAAATTATATACAGCAAACCAAAAATATTTAGATTGACTGTCTACATATGCAGCAAAAAAACAGTCTTATTTGATCTCCTACAGCATGTTTTCTATGAATGTATTTGCTCTGTAAAATTCTGAGATCCTATTCTCTAGACACATAAAGAGGTCTCATCTCAGATCAGAATGTGGTTAAAAGACTTGCATAGCCTGTTTAATTAACTTCTTTCACCATTGGCCATGACTTCAATCGTTTGCAGTAGCTTAAATTTCACAGGTGTGCTTGTCTGTTTGTTTGTTTGTTTTTCTCTCAATATAAAACAGCAACACATACTCTTCCTGCCTTATTATCGTTCTGCCATCTCAGCAGATCATTGTCCGTCGGTGGAGGAAAGGCTGAAGGGCCGAGTTTGAGAAGCACAAGGCAGGGAGAAGGAATACTGCCACCTACTGAAGTAGCTCTCCCCAGTCCACCTCCAAACTTGGTTTTACTCAGAGGCATCCAAGCTGAAGTTGCTTGTGCTGAGAGCTGCAGTATCAACATTTCCCCAGCAGCGTAACTGCATATGTTGCTGTCAAAGGTCCCGAAGTACTTGCTACTTATATTAGGAAAAGCCATGAACATCAGCAAACTCCTCACTTTCCTTCTTGTTGTTCTTCCTTGCTGGTTGGGGAATTTACCTAAATATACGTGGCAAAGCTAAAAGGAAAGGCACATGTAGTGATAACGTCTCAGTGCTGCTTCCTCTGGAAGATGCGGCATGCAAGTGCTAGAAATTTTTTTGGCACTTACACCCAAAGACATGTGTCTGACCAATATGTTAGCAGGCATGAGGCCATTTGGCAGATGGATATGAGCAAACTTAGCCAACAAATATGTTCATCAACTGTATATGTTGAAGGCATAATATTCACCTGGGGAATTCAAAATGGATCTCAGGCCATGAGAGTTTCCACACCCGTGATAAAGTTAGCAGATAAATAACTCAGAGTCCAATGATTTAAGATATAATATTTCAAATTCATTCCAAGTCAAAGTGAAATTCTTACTACCTAATTTGAGTACACCTAATAGCCATTTCTAACACTGAGATTTCCTTACTATTTCTAATAAAAAATCACAAGCAGCATCATTCTGATTGTAGCCAGGTTGTAGATAATTTTTATAGTTATTTTAGGTAAATATTCAACAATATGGAGAAAAAAATCAGAGGGACAAACGCCAAATTGGACAAAAGTGCCTTTTCTGTAGAGCATGTGATAATGCCTCATTTACCACATTTTTTTTGTTTGTTAAGACCAACAGTCTTCAAAGTAAGTGATATGATGTACACTGGCTTTACAAAGTTTCAGCTTTGTATGTAGATTTTGCTTTCCATACTAGTTTGATCATTTAAGAAATTACACAGCAATTTATAAGAGTATTAGTATTTGCTGCTAAACTGAAAATAAAGTGCAGTTACTGAAATGTTGTAGAAGCAGCACCAAATTTTTTCAATTGCACATTGAAAACTTGAGTAAATATAATTATTCCATCTGATTGTCCATTATTAAGCTATCTGATTTGCTACATACTCTCTCTCATCATTGCATCTCACTAGAAAAACAAAATATGTCCTCTGGAAAGTTGAGGTCCCAGGCACAAAGATGTCTTAGTGTTTCTAAAACTTAAACGTTATCATAAAGATAGATTTTTAAGACATTGTCATTTTCTGATAAAGAAGTTATGTTCTGAATTATGTTGAACTTTCCTCAGCTGTATGTGCAGATACTCAGCTCCACTCCCAGTGAAGGTTAATGAAAAGACTTCAAGGCTTCCATTGCTTCTATAGGCCCCCTAGACCTGTGTTGGTATAAATCAATGCTAAAAAAGGAAATGCAATTTTATCTCCTTGCTCTGTATGCATGATTCCTGTCAAGGCTGGGACAATGCACACCTCTTTTTAGCTAAGCCCTTCCATTGTTTGGAACCATGTTTTGAGTTCTTTTTTTTTTTTTTAAATAACATTTGAATAGTAATTAAAAGGATCATTCATATTTCCGTGTGAAACCTTGAAAATTTTTTTCAACTAAAAGATTTAATTCTTTTGTTTGACCTTATGCTGGCAAAGCTCTCCATCATCCTTATTACAAATTTGCTTAGTGTTGTCTCTTGTTAGCAGATGTGCTCTTTCTTTTTTTGCCACTCATTATGTTGTTATTGTGTATCTAACTATTTCATTTCAATAGCCTCACTTATTGTTTACAGTGTTGCTTTCTTTATGGAAGCAATGTAGTATACATTCCATGTTTCCGTTCACACATTTTTTTAGTAGCTCAGCCTTTTAATATCATCTGTTAATTAGATGTAATCATTTGGGTTTTGTTTGCATTTACTTTTTACACATTCTCTTCAGTGAGTGCTGTAAGTGAGGAATACCATTCAGTGAAGACACAATACTGGTCTGAGGTATTCATTAAATAAATTCATTCAATAAATTCATTAAATAAGCGCTTTCCATGAGAGGCCATAATTGAATGTGCCAGAAATAACACTTCATCCTTTTGTAATTATTTCAATTAGGACAAGTTAACATGACTTATACAATTCTATAACATGGGATTAAAGCACTGTTGTTAGGTAAATACTATTGTTATTTTTGTTGGTGAAGAAAATGAGTGTAAAAAGCAAAGGACTAGATTATTGAATAAATTACATTACTATCTCTAGTTCATGAAATGAGCACACTCTTACTTGAATACACAGAGTATTTAGATGCCTATTTTCCACCAATTTAAAGTTGTCCCTTTGAATCATTCTGCATGTATTACCTTACGAAAGTGACCTCTTCCCTATAGGTAGACTTTCTAACTTTTCTAACTTTTCCTCTAGCAAGTGTTTCACGTTGCACGTAGAAAAAAGAAAACTCATTTGATGATTGTTGCCTACCACTAATGTAATATTTGAGTTTGGTGACAACTTCGCAGAATCGAAAATTTGTTCACTATGATTGGCAAGGCTGTGACTTACTGTTTACATTCCTTTATTCCTAGGTTATTTATATATTTATTTATATATTTGCCTTTGGAAAGATTGCATCATCTTGAATGAATATGACAAATTCAACAGATGAGCAGATGTATTGAGAGTTTAGCAGACAGGCAAACATTTTCATAGATGAGGTGGTCCATATCCATTTCATTACAGGAATGTTGTCTGGAAAAAATGGAGAAAAGAACAAAAAGAGATCAAACCCCCCTAATATTAGAAGACGTTTATAATATTTTGTGATGAGTTGAAGAGCTGCAATTAGTTATTAAAAAAAAACTTATTTGAATCTGACAACACATGGTTTTATGTATTACAATTACTGTCACCGAGTGGATTTGGCTAAATCATATACTTAATCCCATCATAAAATTAAAAGACATCATGATTTAATGTTAAAGTCTGAACATGCTAATGCATCATTTCCCATCTTAAAGACATGCAAAAATAACTGCTAAATACATACATATTTTAGCATTCACTTTGTCTTCTGAAAACAGCAATCCTAGTAGTCTTCTGTGTGGTTTCTGGATTGGATACACAAGGGCAGTGGATCACAGTAGTGTTCATTTTGTAAGTGCCAGATCTTGTGAAACTGGAAATATGAACTACCAGTAGCCAGTTAGGGATCTTAGCTCTTCTGCATGATGTGTGGGAAAAGTGAGTCACAAAAGCCAGTGGAGCAAGTGAGGCTCTGGGGAAGGCAATTGGTGTGCTGAGGCATTCTGTCTTCCCCCCTGCCTGTCTCGGGGACGTGAGACATGTCTCTGAAGTGTAATACAGGGTTTTGCTAGGGCTCACTGAACCAGCTCTGTGGAAGCTGGGGTTTTTTACACGGTAAAGTGATGCGCCACTGAAAGATAATCATTTGGATCTGGGAAGCAGTACAAACACGCCAGTTAATTAGCTCTGCTCTCAGTTTACACAGCTGCACTGCTCCAGGTTGAGTATGACACTGTACTGTATGATGTAGGCATGCCCTTGGGACTCTCTGGAGATATCTAATCTTGATTTCCTCTTTTGAGATAGCCACCTAAGCGATTCTTCAAAACCACACAGTTATCAGTCCTTTAAAAAGCCAGCTGGAGCAGGTGGAGGTTGAAACCCCCCACTTCTACACACAGATAAATAGTTACCATCACATTAAAAAGAAAACTGGGAGAATTTCATTTCAGTACCTACCCTGCTCATATTAAGATAAGACATATTAAATGAAGAAACTTCTACAATATGATCTAACTATAACTTCAGACTAATTGTAAATAGTTCTCCCTTGCTTACCCCCATTGAAATTCTTTTATTTGTAGGAAATACCCCATTTCCACTGGTGCAGGTTCCCCAGCAGACTTTTGCCTTCTTCCAAGTGAGTGCCCTAACTGCTCAGGAAGAAGGTAAAATTACAGATAGGAATGGAAGACAGCACAGCCATTTTGTTTCCATATTTTTTCAAGGATGTTGAATAAAATAAGTACTTATCAAAATTTTGTTAACTATAAACTGTATGAAAATGTATGAATTGGTATTCAACTGAAGCAGCCTTGCAAATTCCCAGAGAAGTACTTTTGTTATTCACATGAAGCCCATAAAGCACTTCAAGGTCCTGCTATGGACAAATCTTTATTAAACACTTAAAGCAAGCCATCAGAAAAAAAAAAAGATATATCCAGTTTAAATGCCTGACATTTGCATTGAAGGTCTGCAGATATTTCTGTGCAGAATGTAAATATTGGGGAAATTTCTCAGTTTTCATTGTCTTCATCTATGAAATCCTGCTTTTTTTCATGTCCTCCTCAATGCATGTGATTGGTGAAAAACATTCCTGTGTTCATAGAGGTACAAAGTTTTACAAATACTTCCTACAGCAATGTCATGATATTAGGTGCTCTGAGCAGGAGAGGGCCTCTATATTGATGCCATCCATCTTTCGCTTGCGCAATACAAGTTAACCTTTTATAGGAAGAGGAAGTGGGAGAGGAGAGGAGAGGAGAGGAGAGGAGACTCAGGCATTCCTACTAGGAAGGGCCCTGGAAACATAAACAAGCAAGAGATAATACAAACCAAGCCAAAACCAAGCAGCTGGACTCCTCTTCAGCAGCTGCAAGCTGTGGGGAACCTGAAGTCCTCACACTCCTCATACACATACTCTCCATGAAAATGAGTCAGTTTTACGGGAGTGTCACAGAAAAATGGGCAGGAAATGACCTTCACAGGTCACGTAGGTTTTGTCCCTTCTCCAGCCCTTATTGTTTCCAAAATCCAGGCTGGTTGTATGAATAATTTCTGTTTTATCTTTCCCCAGCCTAAATAAACAAACATAAATAAATGCTGTTTACACACAAAGTCTACAGCAGCTTGTGAGAAGATGAAGGCCTCGTGTTTTAGATAAATAAGTAACTACAATAGTTTGTGAACTCCAGGACATATTTCTAACTGAATGGGACAACACAGAATATTTTTTAAAGGTGGCAGACTTTGTTTTTTTCCAGTGAAGTGCTTTTTTTTGTTGTTTTGTTTTCTATTACTTTTTAATTGCAAATGTGGTTACTTCCACATCCTTGACAGCAGAATGTTATGTAGGCACTAGCACTAGAGCAAGAAAATGCTATGAGTATCTTATTCATTAGCTATAAAAATAAGAAATATGGCATGGAGACAAAAGGTCTTTGGAACTTCTAACAGCCTAGCACTGACTTCAGGTTGCAAATACAAAACATTTCACATGATGCAGTGGATCATCCATTTCAACTGAGCATCCAAAACTTAAGTACTTGTTCCAGAGCTAGGTACCAAAATCAGCAAACTTCTGTTAGTCTCTAAAATAAAGTAAGCTGTTCTGATTTCAGCTTTGTCATCAGGATTTCTTTTGAGACAGGCTTGTTGAACTTGGAGAGAAAACTACGAGGCCCGATTCTTGCTCCTACGATCAACCTCATCAATTAAAGTATTGCTTCATCACTGCTGCTGCCACAGATGTTAGCTTTTAGAATAAGGTTTGAATTTTAAACTCTTGTCTAAAGTCTGCCCCTAATCAGCAGAGCCTACCGTATAGTGTGTATTTTGTTCTAATTTGTATTTAATTAACGGGCCTAGACTTAAGCATGTGCTTAAGTGCTTTGATGATTGGGAAAGAAAGAGAATGCATATCTATGCATTCATGGCATTTTTGGATTGGTACAAGTGATCATAGTCTGGGATTTGTTTTTTCTTTCAGCTGCAGATAAATAGCAACTGTAAGGTCTTCAGGGGAAATTCTGTTCTCATTTACTTTGATGTTCTTTACACTTAATTTTCTCTTGCTTTCCTTTGTTATCCCAGATTTATCCCAATGTAGCTGAAAACAGCAGTTGGCTCTTACCAATTGAGACAGAAATGAAAGCAAACACAATTTAATTGCCAGTTTGAAAAGCCCTTGCAGACATTTATTGAAAAGAAGAGTTCATTTTCTAATCTTTCTTCTTACTTTTTCTAGGCAAGGGAGGAGGTGGTAGTGGGGCATGATATCGCTATTTATAAAGCCAAACATATCTACAACAGGGGATTAACATTCTTTTTCCTCTCAGAAACAGACGCACTTATATTCTCTTGGAGCTCTGTAGGTGCTCTTAGATAGCTTAAAAACATTGAAGAAAGATAAATGGAACCACCATTTCAGTGAGAAGATCTTGAGATTTTGGCAGTATTTGTAAAAATTTGTTTGAAGCCACCAACTCCTCTTCAGTGTTAAAGATGTTAAACCCTTAATGGGAGAAGGAATTCTGACAAAAGGTGGTAACGAAAATTAAATCACTCCATATCAACACATTTAGAAGGAAGAACAACTATTTTTCAATTTTTAATGGTCTTTTATTTGTGTTTTTGTGTTGATGTTTGTTAATGATAATTGCCTTTCCCTGTAGTGTTCATTTTTAATGAGCCCCTCAAAATGGAGCATAAATATTGTAAATTCACAACAGTAATTATTCTGATCTACTTAAAAAAGAGTATTAAAAAATAAACAGGACATTGGTGAATTTAAGGCTCAAATTAACTTTGATAAATGATTCAAACACTGTTTATTATCACAAATGTGGGGTGTAGACTTGGGTTTAACTTCGGTAACAAATTTATCCAAAGCAGTATCTCAAGACAACAGCCTAACTTCCTGAACATTCCTAGTTCCACTGTGGTTTCTATTTGAAAGCCATAGTCCATACAGAGGGGCACCAAGAAGCTACCCAAACAATCAGAGAGCCAACTTTTATATCTCTATTATGGCACAAGTTTAAGTCAAGTCCCATGAAAAAGGAACACCTGGATGTCTACTAATGCAGCTGTATTGCTTCTGTAACAAACCATTTATTTGGTACTTATTCAAATGTCCTCTGAGTTTAACCATAGGGTGTAAAGAAGCCCAGAAAGGAAAGTGCTCGAGAACCTCTACCAGCACTCTGGTGGTCAGAGACAAGGAAATTGTAGGAAAGCCCTTGAGAGTGTCAGCATAGATTTATGCTATTAGAATAATCAGTAGGAGGGAGTACTTCCAGACACTGAATCATCGCATGTTATCAGAATAGTTGTAAGCATGTTTTGTGCTTAGCTCTCCCAAACAATGTAAAGGTACAAATCAGGATTTACAGGGGAGTGAGCATTGCCAGCACAGTTAGACACCCTGTACTGACGACTAGGAAAGTTAGATAATACAGATGCAGAACATTGGTCCTGGCTGGTCTCAAAGCCAAGGAATAGTCTCCAGCGTGCTAAATCTACTAGTACAGATTTAGCCCACAGATTAGTTTAAAAAATTAAGTAATTGCACGCTACAATCCATATGTAAAAAGAATTTAGGCAATTTGTCCTATTTTCTTTAAAATTACTGAATCAATGCAAGCTAGATCCTTGGATTTGGGACCAATTTCAATTCACCGTGCCTTATGTTTCACCACTACCTTTAGTGTGAGATTAGCATCCTACTTCACAGAGACATAGGCCAAGTTATTCCTTTAAAACAAGATTTATATGAACTTGAAGATTTATATCTTCATTAAGTAAATATATAGGTGAATATGTCTGTATATATTTGTATACATCATCAGAATATTTATAAACATATTATTACATAATTTCCCAGGTATGTGAAATTAGTGTCAAGAGGTTAAACATTATCTCCTGGATCTTCTCATAAATCCAATTTGAATCAATTGTACCATGGAGGTCATAGAGAAAAACCTTTATTCCATTAATTCTGATAGCAGTAGGTACAACACGCTGGTAACCTCAGTATTTTCCTTCTTCAATTAAGGGTTTTTAATTGCTCTGTACTAAGGACCCACCATTCATGTCGATCACACGTGTTAACTTCAGTGATACTTTCTACCTTTTCTTTAGGAAGGTAGAGAACTCTCTTTTCATAATAATATGTTGCTGACACTGGAAAGGATCTGTTCCAAGATCTGAACATTGAGTAATCACTTTTTATACTCAAGAATCATGAAAACTTCTTTGCTAATAGTTTGAGGTAGAACAGAACCAATTTTCTTTTCAGTAATTTTACTTTCAGTTAAGTCTCTTCTAACTAATGGCACTCTCTGTTGTTAGTTTATTGGCCAGCCCAGCTTAAACCATGACAGATTTATACCTATCCCTAAGTTGTCTTGTACTTCCACTTTATAATTCAACATGCCTTCCTGTGAGTTCCTTTTCCCTAAGGAGTGACAGAGTTCAACGAGTGTTAATTCTCCAAAGGTTTTTAAGGATGTGTGTGCTGGGCTGTCAAGATTCTCCAGACAAGAGTGCACAGTGTAACTTCTTAATGACTTTCCTTCTCCCTGTGTTGGCACATTATCCTGAAGTCCCAGCTCACCGGGTGCAGGTTCCTGAAGAGTGTTTTGTTAAGGCACGGTGTGCGGCTCCACACCACTTCCTCTGACAGTTCTGCCTTATGGGGGTGGATTTCTCTGTGCTGTCCTTGCTTTTGTGATGCACAGTGGAGAGGGTATGCAGCTTTCTAAACGTGCATACATTCTATAGACCTTTTTGTTTAGCTCAGGATGTTAAGAAGAAAGTCATTAAATCTTATGGGGAAAATATGACTCTGGTGTCAGACCACATCCTCCGGCAGGGAATTAATTTTTAACTTTGCAAGCCTCACTTGCCAGGGCTGTCTATACAGCTACGACATTTCCTTCATTTTCTGTATACTGTGTCTTAAAATTGCTAAAGATGACAGCTCTTAATAAAGATCCTGCTCTCAGAGCTGGAGCAAAGAACATACTCATAGGGTAGCATACTTGTTCACATCAAATCAATTAATTCATGAACCTGTCACATGCTCTTTTATATCCTTGTCTCATCCTTCAACTATACTTCCAACTTACTCCAATGTTTACCTGAATTGCTTTGGCACACAAGGCCTTTGTGAAATCAGAGTACAGAGACAAACTAAAAGATTGGCATTTACTATACTACTAGCTATGTAACGAGACAGTCTACACCTTTTGCAGGTCCCCTTTACACTGGCTAACCTGGTACACAACATCTCTAAGGAATCCCAGATCAGATCCATGATTCTTTATAACAGGCATCACTTTTGTTCCCTCTTTTTGTTTAACTTTTCAAGGATGATCCAACAACAAGGATACAACTTTTTTGGAAGATAAAACATTTATGAAGTCAATGGTGATGAAAATTGGATTGTAAAATAGAATAAATTTTAAAAAAGCCCCATGAAATAAAGAGGCCAAGTGCAAAACAAAAGTGAAACAAAGACCATGACAATGTATGGAACACAAAACAGCAAGATTTTGCAATACCATTACAAGAACAATGGTGAACCCTAATGAACAATGCACTACCATATAGCATTGCTATTAAACGAATTTCTTCAAATTGTTGAACAGGCCTGAATTTACAAAGGACAGGATGGTCACAAATTAATTGTAATTGTAATGAACTGCATTTCATTATTATCGTTGTCACTTTTATTTTTGTGGAATATTTTAGATTATTTTTAAGCCTTTACAGAGTTTTCGTTTGTTCATTCAATTGAAACAGAAAAGATACAGATTGCCTTTACAGTTTATGTTAATGAATACAGTACTTTATTTGTGATTAGATGATCCTGCTGCATATCATATAAATCATAAGCCTGAAAAGTTGTTTGTATTTCCCTCCTTGCAAGTTTAAAGTTAATTCCTTCAGAACATTCCATAAAACTTTCCTATACCCCTCCTGCTCCAATACCTCCTTATCAGTCACAATGAAGAGAAAATCGTTTTCAGATGGTGACAACTCTTGGACAATGGCTAACATCCCTGTTTTTGTCTGTTGGGAAAAAACCCCACAAACCAATGACCAAAGTTAGATCATTTTCATAGGCAGGTAAGCAACTATAAGAATTAATTACCGCTTCAAGAGGGCCATCTCATTCTTGTCTTTCCCTTCAGCCACCCCTTGGCCCTTTCAGTAGTACTGAACTGCTTTCCAGCCTCATCACATCCCATATCACTGTCCTAGTAGTATCTTTCCTAACAGAATATGCAATAGTTACAACATATATAAATGATAAATTGAGAAATAGAAGCCCAGATATGTTAAGTGATTGATTAAAAATCACCTAGAGGGACAGTGACTGAGCTAGAGCTGGACATAGTATTGTACCTAATGTAAGATAAAACATTTGCTTTCTGCCATGGTGCTATTTCTCTTTCTCATTCCCTCCCCCTCTCTTCTATGTTGTAGCTTTTATTTTCTCCCAGAATTATATATGTGTAAAGTAAGAGGTTTCTTTCCTCCCCTTTGAGCATGGACTTCAGTCTTTTTGAGGGAAGAATTATGAGTTTTATTTTATAAAGCCTTATCCTGGCACACTTTTGTTTGTCATAAACTGAAAAAATAATAATTACAATAAATAGCAGTAAGAATGACTTTATTCACATTTCTACTAGTGTGGAAGAAAGCTGTAATTTACCAGTACTTTGTAAGCATAAATAACACTTGTACACGACCTTTAGCTAAAGCTGCTGTAGCCAGCTGAAGTGGCAGGGAAATCACAAATAAGACAAAGCAAATTGGGTCGCAACAAGAGTCCTGTATAGCTGGACTTTGTTAGTTTTTACTATGAAGTCAGATGATCACTACTGTGACAAGAGGGAGCTGAAGCACTCGGCCTAGCTACTCAAAGGGCAGTGTGGGCAGCTGAGACTACTTCTGTCCATTCTACTTTTGTTAGAAACGTATGTATAGTTTATGGCTTACTGATTATGGGGCAGTGGACAACTGACTTCTGCCAGCTACTGCCATTGCTGCCAGTACCTTTTTTGGTGGGATAACTTACAGCATTTCAGTCCATACTTCAGTATTGTGCTGCGAGCTCTACAGATATACAGAAATATGTTACAACACACCAACAGGATTTCATTCTTAATCTCAGGTCATTAGAATCTGATTTGGGACTTCTAATTAATTTCAGCCTGTCAGGGCAGCTACTTGAACCTATTCTAGACCTGCACTGACATATATATGACATGATCCGCATCTCATTTCTGATCTCTTCAACCTCATTAAAAAGCAAGTAAAACAAAAAGAAAAAAAAATTAACATCCTTCCTAATAGAAAAGAATTAATAGACTTTATAACAGAAAAGCAGATGTTTGGGGATAAATAAACCATAACACAGCAGAGTAATATAGTCTCTGAAGACAGCCCTGTACACCAAGTCCTGCCAAGTCCTGTTCTGAAACCCATTATTGAAAAGATTGTTAAAAGTCTTTAAATACAGACTGTCAGAATGGAGGTGTTTGCCTCCAAATTGGAGAAAGTTTATGTGAAAGTCACACAGTGAGAAAAGTAGCAAAGACAGCAAAAGTGAAAAGCTAGGAGACCATAGGGGTAAGCCAACAGACTGCTCCACAAAATGATATTAGCAAGTATTTGGCCAAGACTTAGGAAACCTTACACATTCTTTTATCTTCTTTCCTTTTATTATTCATTAAGAGGGAATGTTTGTAAATATGCATATGCATGCGTGAAATTAGTGCTCACAGAAAGGATTCAATTTTCTATGACAGGGCATAAAATCTTACACTTATTTCAGACACAGTATGTTAGAAGTGAAATAGTTTAAGTTCTCCATACACTGCCTCAGTGAAATGTTCCAATCATACCACTATATATCTGGATTTAAATACCTATAAAGGTTTTACACTCTTTCTGTTCACTGTTCCTAAACAGAATTTTTAAAGAAGCTAGAATAATTAGCCACAGAAATTTTGATAGGATTGCGGATATAACATCCTCAGATCATTTAGGGTCTATAAAAAGAACAAGTGTTTTTTAGTTTATGAAATAATAGTTTACAACTGTGCAATGTCACATAAAATGTCTACAACTATCATGTTTTTCTTCACACTGCTTCTCTAGCTAGACATTTCTTTTTTTGTGTGTGTCTTTATAATATGCCCATCAGCAGCTAGTAGGCCTACAGGTCTCTATGCTTCCTGTGAACAAGTCTATTGACAGTGGAGGTACAAGTTTTTCTCTTCTTGACAGAAACTTTTACCAGATTTTCATGGCTTTGCCTCTTCTGTTTCTTCAGACTGCTGCTGAAGAATTGTCAGTAATGTATAATGAATAAGTTTCCAATACTGGAACTCACTGTGGTTAATCCTTAATAAATTGTGTATAATGAATTTAGCTACAAAGACAGCTAAGTCCAAAAACAGATCAGGTGTTGCAATCAAATGAACATACTGTAAGCAATTAAATACTAAAGAGAAAGAAGAATCAGCTCATTTGTTTGTTTTTATGTTTTGTTTTGTTTTTAATTATTATTCTTAAACTGATTTTAGAGCTAGTATTTATGCATCATTTAATTGGGAAATAAAATGAAGGTTAATCCAAGAAGCCCTTCCATACAACTCAGGAGATATGAAGGTAAGATAATATTCTTATTGCTGTATTTACATAGCAGCATAAGATGGTCACATGTGACCTTAACCATCTGTTCCAGATGATCCAATGAAGTGAACAGTTTATAAACAAGTCAGACAAACGAGTTTTATATTTAAAGGTAGAAAACACATAAAAGGTTAATGGTTATTTTGGCTAATTAAGTAGCTATTTATTAATAGTTAAGACTTTGCATTGTGTGGTTTTGGAATATCTGGAGTTCTGCTGTTATTAATCATTGTTTTTCATTTTATGGTCATTAAACTATGTAAGGTTTCACAAGTATTTGGAAATTAGGTTATTCATACATTAAAATGAATGACAAGTTCTTAACCTGCCTTCAGAATTAAGGTAATTACAATACATGAAAGACAGGGAAAAAAGTATACCATTTTACAGGCATAGTAATCTCAGAAGCTATGTGTCTTAGATGATCTCATGTCTGCAGTATCTAAACAAACTAATGGAGCTGAGGTACAAAGAGGATAAATAAGTATTCAAGTTCATGTAAGAACTTCAAAGACTGTCAAGAAGTTGTAACCTGTATGGGTAAGTCTAGCACCCGGACCTTGAAGTATTTTACCTCTCCAAAAGAAAGGTACCACTGACATATTGTCTGTAACTGCACAGTAGAAAATGAAAGGAGAAGATCTGACTTCTAATTGACTGGTCTAATCCCTAAGGAATGTTCAGCTGCAGTAGAAATGAATATTCAGATGCCTGTTTTAGCAACCTTACTGTTCAAGAAGAGAAATTTAGATAGTGAATATTCTGGAATTAAGTAAGGTGATAAAAAGTTTAGAGATATTAGTCAGGACAAAGTTCAATCAATTTAATTAAATTATGTTCTTTTCTGCAGGAGACTCAGAATAGTGAGAAAAGCTCAGTTGAGCATCAAAACATTCATAAGAAAAAAAGCCCTCACATATGAAGATATTGATCTAAAAATGCCTCAACTATGCTGAAATGCTGTTTATCACAAAATTTTCAAAATCTGGATCAAAACAGATGTATTCTCAGTAGTCAGTAATGTTGGCAATTACATCTAGATGCTTATGAATGCATCTTGCACAATTTGCAATTACTGTACAAACTAGGGAACTATCCAGGGAGTTCCTATTGTGTGCAGGAAGCTCAGCAATCCTGGTTTCTAAAAACAGCAGCTGATTGAGCTTTCATGTAAAATTGTATGTGAATCACATTTTATTTTGCTTCTGTCTCAATATCTTTTTTTATCCATTTTTTAACCATTTCTTTTTGTATAAGTCACAAAAACACACTCTTCTGAGACAGAAACTGAGGCTATGATTTCAGTAGGGATGAGGGCAAGCAGTTCAATCAGACCTGTTCCTTAATATTTCCCATTTCATCACAGACTCAGAGATTGACTCAAGTACTTACGGCAAGTTCAGAGGTTCCCCAGAGTTTGGGATCTTTGTTTATGTTTTGTTATTATGGTGATTTTCACTCCATTCACTTATATACTGTAAAGTGACAGAAGGTAATACACTACTTTGCAATTTTTACTTCATTGTTTTCCACCAATCCTTCTCTTTCCATTCTTTTGACACCTTGATAGGCTAGATATATCTGTAGTTCCTAGAGGATGCAGGAGACTCCCTTTTGACCTAATCTGTGACTGAATGCACTTAAGTTTACTGCTTAAATCCACCTGGTTTATCATCCAGAAATACCATAGTGAACCCTTTCTTCTTTATCTTCAGTGAGTCCTGATTTGCTAAAGTTTCATGGGGGACAAAAGTGATAGAATTGACTGTAATACAAAACAATGTATCTTAGAATGTATCATAAAGAGATAAACACAGGTTCTTTTCATCTAGTACAGGAAAGTTCCAGACCCATAGGCTGAACACTGGAAATTTATTATCTCCATGTTTTTGTCGGTTTTTCCCTTTTAAGTCTTGGTTACCACTATTTCTGCTAGTGCTGCTAAGCTCTAGCTTCAAGAAAAAATGAATGGAGACAGCTGTAGACTTGATGGTTCATTGAGATCTTTAAAGATGTTGGGTTTATGGACATCTCTCTTTAGTTTCTATTTAGATCTTGTCTGCCTGACACTGACATATTCCCAACACAGTATTATTCCCATCTTTTATTCAGGTGTCTTTTAAGCAAAGTTACCCTCTGTTTTCCTGTGTCATGTGTTACTGATTTCCCCATCTCTGCACCTACAAAGAGTTTTGATCTGACTACATGCAAAACATAATTGAGCTGAATATTATTGTAAGCAATTTCAGTTGAGACTGATTATGTTTGTAGAAGAGAAGGAAAAAGTAATTTCAATAACAGGGACATATTTCAGCAGAAGAAAGGCTGCTTTTTATGTTGCTTGACAAACTCACATCTTGGCATTTCAACACTCTTCTATGTTCTGAATAGGCTATTGAGTATAAATCATTTTTATTATAGCATGCACTGTTCTTGATAATAAACTTTTAAACACTGTTGTGTTACCCATACAAAACCAGTACCTTTTAGCTAACCACAACAGTTTCTCTCATGACAAGTAATGATTTTAATAAAAGACTATAGGAAACATTGATACTCTAAGAAAGCCTAACAGTATCCACTGATTGATGCTTTTCCCGCCCAGACCAGTTATACAAAACTGCCTAATTCTGTCCTTTCTCTGAAAAAGTCTAATTATTTCTTCCCAGCAGTTCTAAAGTAATTGTTGTATAACCAGCAAATAGCTATGCAAGCAATCGGACACAGAATACAAAAAATCAAACTGAACAACACCAAACCCTTTGATTGTCACACACTCAAACACCAAAGTAACCTTTCCATGACTAACAGACTCTATAGAGACCATTTATTCTCCCTTTCAGCTGAACTTTGGAGGCCACATATGACAAAACTTAGCTACACAACACTCTATACAGGATTGACAATCCTAATAGTACTTGAGTGATAGAAAAGATAACACAACTCTCTTAAACCCATCCACTTGTGGAGTATGGGATAAACATTAAAACAGTACAGATGGGATTGAAGTTGAGGGATTTGTTGTTTCCACACAATTAAGTTTCTACGAGGTCTTGTCAAACTTCTAATTTAAAATACAAATCCCAACAGGCTTCCTGTCTCTCCCTCTTGGAGACTTCAGGCTACAGGTTCCCTTTTTGGGACAGACTTTACTTCTGGCAAATAACGGTGGTCGTCTTCTTACTTTACTCATTTGTGGAATGGCTTAGATAATGCTGATGCAATTTAGGAGGTACCTTTATGAAGGTAAACTTTAAGAAGGTAACCAAACAGGTCATTGGAAAAATAGTCTACCCATTGCCTTAACTTCAAAATGTTTTTCTTGCTGCCTAGTGATATATGAGGGTAGTAAGTGCCACCTTCAATGATAAGTATCACTTAAACTTTCTTTTGAATCTTTTTTTGAGAGTAAGATGCTTTGAGAGACAGTGTAGATGAAGTGCATACTGATTATAGTGTGATCATAAAAAAATAAAGCTACAGACTTTGACTTCAAAGGCTTTTAGCTCTATCCTAAGACCCTTCAATACATTCACATTTTATAATCTCAAAAAATCATAAATTGTATATGAAAGTATCTTAAATATGGGCAGTTTACCTCAGCAGCATCAGACAACTATTTTTCTTAACACTTTTCTTAATGATAGAAAAGTCATTAATTAAATTTCTCCTGCAATTTCTTCAGCTCCTTTTAGATAGCATTGACTTCACACCAGCAACTCTCTCAACTTTGTGTAATGAAGTTAACTTTTCTTCCTTACTCAAGGCTGTTTTTATGTCTCATACCATCTGATGCATTTCAGTTATACAACCTATTAACTTGATATTTGTAGGTAGGTGAACAACTTTTGCAGAGGTGTCTGCCTATCCTGAGCAGTAACCAAATTTTATTCATATCTTTTCACTCTTCTCTCAAAGACCTGTGTAATACTTGTTAGGATCCTATCTAAATTCCATAAGACTGTGAAGGAGGCAAAAGCTACTGTGGTCCTCTAATCTGACCTGCTACATTACTTGAGCCAATCATTTTCACCATGATTTCAGGAAAATGGTAATTTGTAATTTTATAGATGATTTCAGCTATAATTTAAACACTTATGGTGACTTTTTATTGGTAAAAACCACAAAGCATGCTTCTGGGTATTGTAAACCCAAAGCATTAAATAATTAATCATTATTAATCATTACTATGAACAGCACATGGGATTTACAACTATTGAACTAGGTTATGAATACAGAACATAAACTGATTGAAAGAAGCTTGGTCAATGAATCCAGGCAACTATTGCTGTGGTCCTTCAGCATTTTTATGTGAACAGGAAAATATCATATGTCACCTGAAAAAGCAAACATGTGAGTTATGTCCATTGATATGAAAACAGAAGTTTTCATTTTCTAATTGTAGTACTCCTAGAACCTATTCCACCATGTATGAAGAACTTATTTTGTCTGGAAATGAAATAAGTGAACCTATTTCCCACTAGTATGTGATTTGGCTCCAGGTTAATACATACGTGTAAACTAAAATCTCTGCTGCCATGCTAGTTAACCAAGACCTAATTAACAAAGTCAGAACAGCTTAGGCAGCCATTCAGCTTATCCTAAAAACAGACACCTATGGTATGGTCAGCAGAAAAAGTCTATTGCGCTGCACTGATGTTATGGGCTAGCTCTTTGTTAACCATAGTGGCAGATCTGTCACCTCACTCACACATAGACACTGACCTTTAGGCACCTAATCTCAGACATCTGCACAAAATTTACCCTGAGGGTAGTCCTTCTTGTTTCAGTGTAGTCCTTCTTGTGGCTGCAGTGAAAAACATTTAAAAACTGTAATGCTGTTAGGAAGAATCACTGAGAGTGTACAGTAATCAAGACAGGTAACAATGAAAAAATATAAGAAAGCATTCAGTGTTGTGACTCTCCATGAGAAATATACCTGTCCTTGAATGCAAAATAAGCCACCGTAGTCATGGAGAAAGATACCTTTAAGACAATACCTTTCCATCATTGTTATCTCAGCAGATAAAGAAAATACTTATGACGCATAGATACTTCCTAAAGTATAGATACTATTTCATTACCCATTCTTAAGTTTCTGTTCTGCAGTATC
This sequence comes from Limosa lapponica baueri, assembly GCA_002844005.1. Taxonomy (NCBI): domain Eukaryota; kingdom Metazoa; phylum Chordata; class Aves; order Charadriiformes; family Scolopacidae; genus Limosa; species Limosa lapponica. Next base: position 406,839 of record KZ505722.1, read on the forward strand.
TACAAAGCCACAGTACCTAAGAGTAAGTCCCACAGTGCAGTATCAGTCATTTTAAAGAATTCAGAAATCCACATAAGTTTTATGTGGATTTAGGCTATGATGCATTCCTTTACTTTTAAAAGTAATAAATTTAGGCCAGCTATAAAGTAAACCCGAGACAAGACCATTTAACTTCCTGAATATTCCTTAAGAATGAGGAAAAAAAATGTCCCAAGCAAATATAGTGTTTCAGTTTCAAATTTATAAGTCAATTTTCCCAAACAGATTTTTTATTCAAATATTTTACATGTATGTATTCAGTGTATGAATTTTTAGTACTCAAGTGAAATGAATAAACATATTTATGAATATATAGCTACTGACCCCACAGTAAAGTATCAAACATTTAAAATGGCTGAGTAAAAGCTGTATACCTCAGGCTTCCCAAAATGTTCCTAAAGAGAAAAGTCATATTTGAGTTTAGCAATACAAGTATGTCAGCAGATCTGCATGCTTCACATTTTAATAACTTTAGAAGTTGTTTATATGTTCTTTGAGCCTTTCCCAGAGTTTTGCCAGAAACATCTCCACACACAGCAAAAATGGAAACAAGACACTATTATCAACTCAACCATCACAGTGTGTCTTTTATTTTTATATTGGCAGACCTTCAACGCTTGTCACACCATGAGCATAATTCCCCATTAAATCATGTTGTTAGACCCGAGGGGAGAGGAAGAAAAGTAACACAACATGAATAAACTTATTTCCCAAATCAGTTTTGAAAACTTAATTATAAATTAGCAATAAGATGGTCTGTTCATACCCTGGATATTTAGAGGATATTTTAAAAGAAAGAATGGCTGAGCCTTGTCAGTTAAAACAATTACCGACCTATGATTTCAAGGTAAATTAAAATCAGACTGAACTAAAACTCTTCCTTTTACTTAGGCAGTATCAGTGAAATTGTGTGGGACCCTTTTAAACTGTCACATACTTCAACTCCCCACTTTTTAAGATGTTCTTAGTAGTCACTTCAGAAGAGATCAACAGAACTTACCTATGTGGTGTAACCTCTGAGTTAGTCATTTGGTTCAATTACCTCTATGTAGGCAACTAGTGACAGATATTTGTGATATCTGCCTGTGGGCGAATGAATTATGTCAATACAAACAGACATTTGTAGAATGAAATTTGTCTAAGGTAGGTCACTAAGATGGGTAAAGTGGACTATTCTGAAGCACCTGGGGTTCTTTTGTGGGCATCTGAAGTTACATGAGCAAAATACCATCTGAATTCTTAATGGAAAAGTTTCTGATGATTTCCAGCAATTATATGAGAGGTTACGCAAACCTCTGCTGCCAGTCTTGCACTGATAGAGAAGGAAAAGGAGGGGTAAAGACATAGTCGTCTAAGATGAACAGAGAAGACAGTTGCTAGCATGGTAGCGGCACTAAAATAAGATAAACGTGATCAAGATCTTAGAAATATTATCTTATCAGGTGTAGTTATATACCCTGTGTAGCAGAAAATCTAGACCTCAGATATTTACTGCTTTCTGTTGATATTTTTGTGGGGGTGAAGTTTTTTTTCATTTGTGTTGTGGTTTTATTCACCCAGAAGTTGCAGGTGAGATAGTTAAATTTTCTGCAGGTTACTTTGTCCTTATACATTAATTAGAACTTGTAACTACTGGGTGGTATTTTCTGATAGTTTTGTTTTCTTACAAATTCCAGTTTGAATTATCTGGTAAAGAATTTTAAGAATTTCCAATAATTATCCAGAAATTGGGATTCATAGTCTGAGAAAAAAACTTTCTTAATGATGCGATGTATCAGAATGAATGTGAACTTTTACCTATATAAGGGAAGACTATACTCGATTCTGTGGCTAGTTAAAGAGAGAAATAAATTGAAGCCAAAATAATAATAAAATAAAAATCAGAACAAAATCCCATGGATTCATATACATGTGTAAAGCGATGTACTACTCAGACACTGAAGAGAATAATCAGCTGTTCCCTGCAGCGGTAAGAGAAGCCTTGACAGCTGCAAACCAATTATGGCCCCTGAAACCTTCACCAAGCCCTAATCAAGAAAAGTGTTTGTTATTGTCTTCCATACACTGCAAAGTAAACAAGATGACTGAATGCCTTGGAGGCAAGGAGGAAATTTCTTAGGCGTAAAACCTCGGAACTGTCTTTGAACATGTTTGTATTCCTCTCAGAAGATGGAGAATTTTCTGAAATAATAAATTAAGTACATTCCCCAAAGAGATCCCCTTAAGAAATAATTCTGACATAAAGGTTTCAGCTCCCTATCTTTCTGTCACTGAACCTTTAATTCTTTTCTCCATGGAAAACTTTCATCAGGCCCCGCTTTACCCATCTGAGCCTACCCCACCCCTTCCAAATTCCTAAGTGAAACCATACCCAGAGCCAGAAATATTCATAGCATTTGTCCAGAATACTTAAAATTATGCAGGAAAAAGCTCTCATTGATCAAACCTGACTAGTTTACTGCTGCAAATGTTTGCAGTGAGCTTCATTTAAACTTGGATTAACCAGCTGCTGCATTTGGCTCCAAAGATCCTATCCAAGGAGGGTGAGGTCAGGGAGTCTGCGTGAGCATGGGAAGTTACAAAGGGCTGGGAGCTTTGAATTCAGTGTACTTGAAGAAGGAAAGAGCCTGAAATCATGGTGCAGGGGTTATTTTCTGTTGGTAGAACATAAAAAAAATAACTAGAAGAAAGTTAGTGGCTAAACCACAGTACTGAGACCAGCTCCCTCACTGCAAGCTCATGTAAGATTTGGTTCACAAGAAGCCTTTAAACTGTTTTTTTCTCTGTGGACACAGTATGTGTGTTTGATACTTGTACAATCCAAGTTTATCACTCCAGGGTAGTAAACAAAGTGTATGTTAGCCTGTAGGGCTAAATAATTTTTGACACAGTTAAGTAAAGTAGAGCTGGAATGAGAGAAGATAAAAAAATTTCACTTGTAATAAAGTAAAATGAATCTTCAGAGACATCCAGTTGCTAGTGAGAAATTTGGATTTTTTTTTTTTGAAAGACAATTGCACCTTTCTTGATTTAATCTGAAAGCAAAAGTCTGTGAGATTGGGCTACCTTTCTGAAAAACATTTCACAAGGATGTGTTCATCTCTCTGTCTAGCTCCCCTTTCTAAGTTTCAAGATCAGTCAAATTCAAAAAATTAAGAAACAGAATCGAGACAGAACAGTTGAGGCTGACCTTATTTTGACATGGAACCACAAATTGTCCTTAGATTCATTCCAGTCTGGACCTGGCTTTCATTCAAATATTAGAAAAACCTCAGTAAACCTCTTGAAGAATCTGGGCTCTGGGCAGAAAATTTAGTAATAATATAACTCTAGGCCAAATTATAGTGGTTCCTGAATTTGTAATGGAAGATCTACAAATTCTAGAGGTCAAATACCTCCAATACCTTACGGTATTTCCCATTTGTCCTTGGCAATGGTTTATTTTACTTGCTGTTTGTTTTGGTAGGTATTGCAATCTTTCAGAATTTAAACAGAAGAATCATGAATTGATGTGGGCTTGTCAAGTTGAAGATGTCCTGAACAGCATTGTTATTATAAAAGCTGGCATGTACATGGTACAACTGTGTCAAAATTTGTACTCTTCTGCACAACTATGAGGAAGCTGGTCTGACACTAAGTGCTACTCGGGAAGTGGACCCTAACTGTGAATGCCAGAACAAGAGCCAAGATAATCCAGAGGACATGAGACTTTATTCAAGTGCTTTTTTGTGGCATGCACTGAGGCAGTGATTCCTCCAATCGTAGAGACTAGAGATCTGTCAGGACAATCCACAGTAGCCACCTGTCCAGTGCATGATTTTCATTACTGTAAGAACATGGAGGAGGAGGAATGAAGGGAATACTAAAGAGAGTGAAATAATGCAATGTATCAAGATGTGTCACTGGGGGTGGGATTGTCCAGAGGAAACCTGAATCTGGGTGTTAGAATATCCCTGATATTTGGTAAAAGTTGGGTTCATATCTCACTCCTGTTTAAAGTATCTCTGTATATCCAGTTTAAAATGTTGTATTAATTGGTGTTATTTAAGTAAGAAAAATGTGATTTACATGGTTTTAGGAGGTAGAATGCTCTTCTAGTTTCTGTGTTCCTGTATGAGAGACCAAACATGCATTTGAAACTGATACAGAGTGTGCATTCACCAAGGATCAATACCTGTTCCCACAGAAACCAAGGATGTGAATTCTATGAAATTTGCTGCCAGTTCATGGAGATGTCTTGTTTTCTTGTTCCATAACATCCATAGAAGTAATTTTTGCATCTAGAAAGCATATAGCTGCCAGAATATTTCACTAGACTTTCTTAGCCATAATTCAATATAAGATAATATTTCATTTTAAATGCAATAGGGGGAAACACAAATTGACAAGTAAGTCTAGAAAAATATGAAGTATGGTTGCAGACATGCTCTTTGGATTCTGAACGTAGATTACTGAAGAGGGGAAATGGTTTTCTGAACCTGTGTTTGTGTGTTTCTTACTCTTGAAATTTCACCTTGTGAGGCTCAGTGGAATGATGATTGATGCTTTTATAAGCAGATGATGAATAGGAACTTTCATCCTTTGTACACCTTTACTACCTTGAATCAAATACTAAATAGTTCATTTTTGCTCTGAGAATATTTTCATGGTACTTCTCATGTTTACCTCTACTAGAGCTTATCAGAGAGGTTCTTCTGACCAGTACTTCTAGCAGAAGCTCTGAGGATGCAAGAACAGCAAGGAAATGGATCAACTCATTATAGTCAGAAATGAATGATTGTTGTAGATCTTTCAGCTTTTAATTTTTCTCTCTTAAGGTCTGTTCATTTATTACTTTCTTTTTTTTTGCTTTTGAGTATGTCAGTGTGTACAGGAGACAATTTTAGTTCAGAGGAACACACCAAAAAAAAAAAAGTCCGTATGTAGAAAATATATACATATTGCACAAAGGGAAAATAATAAACAAATAAATGCTAACCAATCTCAGCCATGCATGTGTGATGGAATGCTTTTTTCTAACTGTTTCAGTTTTATAATCCCTTTGAATCTCCAAAGTGCTGATGTCAAGAGGCACTGATGGATTGTTCAGGAGAAATTTTTGCTGCTGTGCAAGTTAAAACGTACCTTTTCCAAAACAAATAAAAAAGCACAAATCTTAATATTTCAATAGTAAATACGATTCTTCTCAAGTATAGTGTTTGGATCTGCTTCTTTTGGTTAAAGAAACAATGCCAACTATTTTTATTTGTGCTTAATCCATTTTTTTCCCTAAAATCCACTTACAAGTTTGAAAATATTTTTCTTTTCTGATGTGAGTATTTTTCCCATTTGGTAAGCATTAATATTTTTTCTCCCTAACGCAGATAAAAGCTGGCATGTTTACTGTTTTCTTGTAATAGTTATAAGAATTACAATTTTTCCTAGAATCTTAGCAAATCATTGTTATTTGTTCAAACTCATTTGTTGATTATTATAATTTTTTTTATTAGAGCTCATTACAAGAAACACTCTGTGCTCAAAGATAGGTGTCTATTTTGCTCTACTTTATAAAATACAAAATAAACCCGTAGTTTCTTCCCGAAAGACTGATGAAACCAATGTCACAGGACTTCTAAAGGCCTAAGTTAACTGCTTTGTTAAATGATCTGATATACAGGATTGATGGTTTCATTTTCTTAATTTTCTCTCTTGCTTCAAGGGAGGAAAAAAAGCTCATTTAGAAATAAAATTATTCATTTATTATTCATAGTATCCCATGTGATTGTCCTTGTGCAAGACATCTTGACAAATTCTAGCTGATTAAGGAATTTTACATTTCACTTTTATTCTTTGTGTTAGAGTAGGGTTATACACACATCTTAAATGAACCTCCTATGAACTAGCGAGGCACAGATAAGAAGTACAGATTTAGATTATAAAGCTGTATTAAGCAACCACATCATCCTAGAATGTTTTCAACATACTGTAGGTACAGGAAGGTTAATTACTATCTGCTCTTCTCCATACATATCTATTAGTTGCTATCTGTAACTAGATCTTCCTGTTGAACCATTTACTACACAGTCTGTTTCAGAAGCCAAAAATAATTGTGCAAAATTATTTTATATTTCTGAATTCTCCAGAACACTTTCCCTTTAATTTCTTTTGGTTTGAATTTTTGCTGCATGCAGTAGGTAAAAATCAGAACTTCTGCTAATGTGCTTTTTATAAATTTTTGAAATTGTTCTAGAAGCACACATGACTTGTTTGATCTGTATTTAAGGACAAAACTAAAGAAAAGAGTAATAAATCTATAAGTGGGTTGATTTCATATCTTAAAAGAGAAAGATAAAGGTTGTTTAACACCTTTTTTATGTATCATTTTGTCCGGATCAGGTAGCATAAAACTCCAAAAAGAAAAGATTGTGGGGCTTTTGTTTTGTTTTGTTTTGTTTTGTTCTGTTTTTAAAAAATTATGAATTCTTAAAGTTGCATTCAATAGCTAGATTCTTGTTCTCCCTATTCAACATACTTGGCGCTTAATCCTTCTGAAAAGCACAACCAAATCAGGGCCTATAGGTAGACAGAAACTTGCATCCCGGCAGGATAGGTTGTGATTTGAATGCTACAACAGCCACCGGGGAAGAAGCAAGCAATTCTCTTGTGCTTAGTTCTCTTCAGAACAGAGAAGAAAAATTAGTGCAGGGATGGAAGAAAGAGAACATATTGACAACATGGTAAGTACATTAGGGTGCGTGTAGGTAATATAAATTGTTAGTGGCATAAAACTGCTACAAACAGTTTGCCCTATTTTCTAAGCCAAGAGCAAGGAGGAAGTGATTTTCTGTAATATTAAGAATACTGAGATGTGAATTTATGGGGCATTGCCTCCTGCCAGTGATTTCTGCCAATAGTAAATTTGTGCTCTGAGTATTAGTATTACTCTGATTCAGCACTTAGAAGAATGTGATAAGCATTGAGTGCTATTGTGAATTAAGTGCAAGGGACTCTTCTGTCCTTTCAAAGTTCCTCTTTGTTCTTCTCATGAGTTTAGGAAGACTATAACTTTCAAAGCTGAATAAATAAATTAGAACCTGCTGTGACTAGAAGTATTCTTCTGGAAAAAAGTGTGTGTCCAGTTAATTCACAACTTCATATTATCTCCTTTCCATGGAGATCTCTTCAGTAACACAAGATTCATTCCACTAATTTGAGTGATCTGAAGGAATCTAGTCTAAACTAGTCATCTAGGCTCTCCCTCTCTCTGTCTAGTCAAGGAATAAACACTATCAGAAAGTGTTTTATCTGAACATGTACTTAGGATAGAAAAAAATTCCCTGCCGTATATGTCAATGACTGGCTCTGAAATGGAAGCAATCTGAAAGTGATGACCAAAATATTGATCAAGTGAAACTGAACTTTCTATTCTTAATAGTAGAAGAAGTAGTGGTAGCAGCAGCAATAGAATTCATGTAGAAACAATAATGACAATAGCAGTCATAATAGCAATAGTAATAAGGGTTAAAGGTAATAGTCATACTCACAGTAATAGCACTACCATTCAGTAATGGTATAGTAAAAGTACACTAATAATAGCACTAGCTGTCAATGTTGTGTAATGTTGAAGTTTCAGGATTTAGCATAATTTTTAAGGATAAATATGACAAATTTCGCAAGGAACTATAGTAGAAACCAAAGAGAGTATTTCTTTCTCTGTCACTAGAAGGAGTTATTCTTGTTAAAGGAACACAAAGAAAGTTTTCTTCAAGATAAGTGTGGTCTGTTCCCATACTTACAGGTTTATCAGTTGGTTGTATTAAAGGGAAAAAAAAAAGAAAAGACAAGAAAAAAATACTTTAAGTATCTTGCTTTGGTTCAATACATTTTTTCCAGTGCAAACACATTGTTAATTAAATCTTCATTTATTAAAGTAAAACAACTTCCACAATGAAAAGATGTGTATCAGTAATGAAAACATAAATTGTAACAGACACAAACTAACATGTGTTTAACATTCTGAACAGCTTTCCCTCTTTTAAACTGAGCTTTCCAGCTCTTCAGTAGCACCTGCCTTCCCAACCATGCCTGGTGTACATACAGGTTAAGTGATTCTGTCCAGTGAGCCACTGAAAGTTCACTCTTGGGCACCACCATACCTGCCAGCCCTGAAAGAAAGCGGTAAGAGATCTGACTGTGTGTTGCTGATGTCAGGCTGCATGGGAAGGAATAGTTGGACTTTGGCTGTTCCCCAAAAAAATCAAAACCAAAAACCTGAAATGTAGTATAGAAATGTCAGGAATGTTGTTCTTCAGTTGGGCTTGAGTTTCACATAAACAGAAACACATACTCTTCCAGTGAGAGATTTTATTAAAAACTCAAAGGATTTTTTTGCTTGAGAAGATGTTTAAAGACTGAAGCCTGTTCATTGAAACCTTGTCAGTTTTATAGTGAAAGAAAAAGCACAAGATTTGACACCTTGCATATGTTCTGTATTGGAGGGACTTTCTGGGTATCTTTTTATTTTCCATAAGAAAATGGTGCTTAAGATTCTTATGGACCTCAGCTAAAGCTCAAGCTATGTGAAAATACACAAATGTGGGTGCTAGTGAGGATACTGTTACAGTCCTCTTAGTGACTTGCTTTCCAATTCTTTTCCCCCACCCACCTAGCTCTATATTAGCCAGCAGTTTTATTATTAGAGTTAATTGCAAAACAGAATTATTAGCTTATGATAAATCCACCTTTAAGTACTGTTTTGTTTGAATATGGATGAAAAATAAAAATCTCTGATTTTTTTAAATATGGCATAAATGTATTCTGTGTCTTTTAATGCATGTTTTAATTGTAGCAGTAAACCTTTTGAAATTACTTTTTACCTACCATTTAGATCCTGCAGACTGAAAAAAAAGAGGAGAAAGAAAAGATGTTTATAATTTTTGAAAGGTACATATCTCTAGAAGCTGTGCAGTTTTATCCAAATAACTATCAAAAGCTAAGAAAGGTTAGATATTTATTTTGATGGATGCTTCATAGATAAAATCCAAGATTGTGCAGAAAGCAGAAATAATATATTAGAAGGGGTTAGTAGAACCTGCAAAGATTTCTCAGTATCGGAAAATCAATATTCTTCAGGGACAGATATGCTATAAGTCTGTCCCATTAACACTCAGATCTAGAGTGTGTTTGCAAAAGACCTGTATTTCAACATACCTTGAATGTTATCTGAGGTTGTCACATGTACATGAATAGTTCTCTTCATTAAGGGGTAATATAATTTTGGACACGTGGCATTTCATTATCTACCACATGGTATATCAAACATGACTGAATCAATGCCTAAGCTTCACTAATAATGTACAAAACTAAGCTAAAAACAGAAGTGAAATGGGCTTACAAGATATATTTCTTTGTGAGGTTTTTGGAATAAGCTTGCAATCAGGAAAACAGTGTTAAAAAATATATCTGAGACACAACTGATTCAAATGCAATTCATGGTACGATGTCCTTTAACAATGCATGGATTCCACTTGGTTCTTTATTTCTGTAGTCCTAAATTGCTGTTCTTTTAGCCATTAAGAACTTTATTAAGTTGTACATAAGCACGTATGTTAACATGAGTGACCTGGCTAGATTGTCCATTTATATTTTACCTTACTAATATTCTGGCTGTATCTATCACAGGATATAAAATTATCTTTTCTGGTTTGTTCACATGAAATTTTGCTTGATACAGCAAACATTCAAAGCCTACTATTTCAGGTGAAGATGATTGGGGTGAAAAATAAAACAAAAATGACAACTGGTTTTATGTTAAAAAGCACACATATTACATGACAGTAGCTAGGGCTGAAAATGTAAGAGGTTAACCTCTGAACATAATTCCACACCACTCAGATATACATTCCCACACAATCACAGACAAGCCATAAATAAAAGTGTCTCAAATTACCAAGAAATAAAAGAACCATTCATGGAGCACTTGCTTGTCCCACACTGTGTTACAGAGTACGGAGTAATGGTTGTTTCACATCACAAAGCCATCAGGTGTTTCAAGACAAACGAAATATAAAAGGCATGTTTGGAGGGGGAGGAGGGTTGTCAAAGTCTGAATGTACCTATTGAATCTCAGTAATTGCCACTTAGTGTTTGATTTAATGAAAGCCACTGAATAAAGGCAACTATTTCCTTTGTCACGGCTCATGTTCCCATTTGTGCTATACCCTTCCCTGTCTTCCAAAGTCAAAGCCACAATCCTCCATTTCGATCGGAATACCACTTCCTTCCCTTCTCCTGCATTCATCCTCATCTGCATGTATTACCCACACACTAAATGGCTGTGTTTCCAGCTACCGGCTCTGAAGCTAACAAGCTTGCTTTGACTCGGCCTTAGACAGATTGAAAAGACACAACCACAAATGCACTCAAAACTACGTGCCTGCCTGTGTGTTCTAGCAGAAATATTTGGCCTTTGCTGTGGAGGTTTTTTCATCCAGCCTCCTTGCAGACAGACCATTTGTTTATCATAGAAGAGATTGTTTACAACTTCTGAGTTTTTCTATTCTCGGTAGCCAAAAAAGAAACTGACAAATCTACCAAACTCTCTGTGTCAATATAGGGGTGGGAGGGTGCTGTTTTCATCACACTTGACTCTTCGAATGGTTTTAAGTCCTGTTCTGATCACAGTGTTGGTAAGAAATCAAGAAGATAAAAATGGTAAGAAAGCTATTTATTCAGATGTTGATTTATGTTGGTGTTAACTGCTACTGAGTCTCTCTTGCTTAAGATTTCCTGAGGGAAAAGGACAATCCTTTATGGTTTCAAGAAATAGTTTTTCAGAATTTAGAATTCTTTTAACTTGTTTAATTTCTATCCTGAACGTTATATTAAATTTCAAAGCAAATAGTCCTTAAAAAATTAGATTTGGAAATCGGACTGGAAACAGGTTTGCTGAAACACCATGAGAAAGACCTTTCTAACTTTCTCTTCTCAGAGATTAAACTGAAAAATAATAAGATAATTAACTACAATTCCTGTACTGTTGAAAATTCCTCAGATTAATTCAGGATTTAAATTAGCATTAAGTGCAAAGTTGGGGTACAAATGAGGACATTCTCCATTGTTTTTATTCCTGTTGAGAAACTAAAGAAAAATGAGGAATGAGTTTTGGAAGAGGCGGGAAAATGGGCGAGGAGGCAAAATTTAACAAACAATATGCATATATATCATGAAGTGTTTAGGATGATGAGGACATGACAATATTTTTACTTCACCAGCACATTCAGATCTATGGATGTGACTTTCAGAGTACTTAAATTCTACCTATATTTTCTCTTAAGTTACAGAATGTGATTGAATCCTTTCCTTAGAAACAAGTGATTTGGCTCCTCAAGATATATAAAACTTGCCTGTTAGGGGAAAAGTTGACTAGCATAGCAATTTCATTATAAAGGCCTTGTCATGAGCAGAACAATTACTCTGGAATAAA
>KZ505722.1:419265-471512 GCA_002844005.1 Limosa lapponica baueri
TCCAATAAACAACCATGAAATGCAAGGGGGTCCTACTGCAGCTTTCATACAGAAATGGCTCTCTACCCAAATGGCTAAATAATTACCTAAATATTATTTTGCAGTTAATACTGAGCAAAATAAAATAAGAAACAAGAGTTCTCTTAGTTTGAGTTTCACAGTGATACATAGTTCTCTCTTCATCCCAAGACCACCATAACGTGTGCAATTATGCTTTTATCAATTGTTACAGTTAAATAAATACACAAAAGCTAATCATCTTCCTTCTTATAATCATTCATCCTTAGTGTTCCTGTTTGTAATTAAACTGAAAGCCCAGGCAGAATCTTTTTTTATGATGTGTGAAACAAATACTGTTGGGTTTTGTGGTTTTTCATGTGAGACTGTTTTCTGGTAATCACAGAATGGTTAGAGTTGGAAAAGACCTTAGAGATCATCTAGTTCCAACCCCCTGCCGTGGGCAGGAACACCTCCTACTAGACCAGGTTGCTCAAAGCCCCGTCCAACCTGACCCTGGACACTTTCAGGGAGGGGCCATGCAGCGGCAACGCCTGTTTAGGAGGGAGACATAGCACACGGAAAGACATGCAGTATAGCATGCTCATATGAAAGATTTCCTGTCCTGGAACCAATATCAAGAATCACACCTTCTGAGGCAGCAAACCTGAATAGTAAGTGCATTTGAGGGTTTTTATTACTTCTTTCTTTGTTTTTTTTCCTATGTAGTTTGGTTTTTTTCTGTGTTTCTCTGACTTTCTAGGAAACTTACTTGTCTGTAGATACAACAGATGCTTTAGCAAAGTCTTCATATGCTTGGACAAAAGAAAAAAAAGAGGCTTCTGATCTTACCTGAAGCTTCTATTATTGTTCCTTCTTCATTTTTCATTATCTAAAAACTGCAAAATTTTAAATTGAAAATCAATGTTAATAATTTGTGTGAAGAAAAGCAAACAATTTTACAGATTTCTATTTTTAAAAGCAGGGAAATTCTTTAGGTTTTTTTGTTGGGGAATTTTTGGGGTTTTTTGTTGGTTTGGTTTTTTTTTTTTTCCAGTGGTAATTAAGAAACACATTTCTCTCTATGTGCCTAAGTGATATGACAAACTAATTGAGTGGTTGAAAGGATAATGAAGGCGGGGTGGGAGGGAAATCCAAGCAAGCAATTCGAAAGAACAGCTCATTTCACTAGTAGGCTGCAAGAAACCAAAGCAAATAGACATGGGGGGAAGGGGATGTAGGAGGTGTATAAAGAAAGCTTAAATTCTTAGACAAGAATAAGAAGACCGAACTCTGGGTTTTAACAGAGATTGTAGACTTAGCATTAAACCTTTTTAATGTTAATGTTCATTAGCATCTGAAAAGGACTACCAGAAGAAGAACAGAGTAGAATAGATCAGGATTCTTGAATTCTTGTTTAGTTATGTGGAATAGGGGAATATCTGTTTTCTTATGTGGTGAAATATAAGAGTTTCCTAGTGTAGGCAAGTAAGAAAAGCTCTGGCAGATTGGGCAGAATCCTTGATTTGAAGATCACAGCTGCAACCTGACTGAAATATTCTACAGTCATCTCTCTCTCTTTTTTTTTTTCTCCCAGTAAGAGATATTTGAACTTTACAGTGGTAAAATAGATATTTTATAAAGATGATAAAAGCAGATGGATTATAAAGTATATGTGTGTTTATAGCATTAAACTCTTCAGAAAAGAAACTTCATATAGTTCTTTTCTCTATTGCCTATCCTGGCATTATTAACTTTACATATACTTCATGAAAAATGCCATACAAACCTAAATCTTTCAGTTTTACAATGCTATGCTGACAGAGTTGACAGTACCCCATAAGATTACAATGTCTGTCTCTGTAGCAGTTATATGGAGGGAAGATTGTAGAAACCTGTTATAAACTAAGCTGTTTAAAGCTTTATTATCTTTTATGTAACACTTAACACTGCACAACAGGTGAAAGAGATTTGTCCACAAAGACCTAATACTAAAAGAAAATGAGGATAAAGGTAAAAAAAAGGAAGATATTTTTGGATGCTGTATTGCCTTATGAATCATAAAACTCTTTTTCCTCATTATAAGAAGTGCTATAAAATTGGAGAAAATGGTTTTACCTAAACAGATATGAAAATTTTCTTACAAATGAACATTCTCAAAAATAGAATTCTGATGTATAATTAGAAAAATATACATATGTAAAAATTATATATTATTTATATTTTTATATATGTATAATTTTTGTATGTGTGTTTAATTTTACTTGTTCAGTTCTACAGAGAGTCTTCCCATTCACTTCTCACCATGGAGTTTGGATTAAATTCAAAAGAGTAAATGAGACAAAACATATGATTTTAATAGTAAACAAACCTATTATGAACATTGTTATTTCACACACAAGGTGCTACTGATGGCAACATTTTAATTTTCTCATTTTAAAGAAAGAAGAATGATACGGTATTTTGAATATAGTAAATTTATCTAAAAAGTGCTTTTCAGCATAGAGGTTACTAGCACACAAGAAATTTCAAAGTAAATATAACTAGGGCTTTGGTCATATTAAGATGAATCTCATTTTCTATAATCACATCTGTTCTGGCACTTTTTGCTTTGCCATTAGCTTTAGACATTTCATATTTTGTTATGTTACCTCAACATTCACTAACAAAACCAAGCTTAGCTCTAAATTGCAAATGATTACCCAGTTAGAAAGAGAAAATGAAATGCAACCATGCTATATGGCCGTACAAGCTATAAATACTTGTTTGTAGGTGCTCTGGGACCAAAGAAGTGTAAATGTAAAGTGGAGCATTGAAGTCGTTTGCAGGAGGGGAAATGGCAGTTGCTGTGACAGCGCAGTTGTCTGGAGCAGGCAACACTTACTTAAAACATTATCCAGAGGAGATGTATAATCCAGCTTCTTCTCCAATTGTTGATTTGGTGTGTTCCAGCAGCTGGGCAACGTTTGCAATATTTTTAAAGCCAACACAACATTGGCTCAAAATCATTTTGTGCTTATAAACAAAGGGAAACACCTTTGGCCTGACCAACCAAAGCTATGAAATGCAAGCTGCACTCTTCTGTGCCCACTCTGCACTGGGTGCAGGAACTGGAGCCACTGAGATGTTTGTGCTGAAGGGTTTTTTCTGAATGATCACACAGGCATTGCTACTCTGGGCATCCAAAACTGAGAGCCAACACAGATTGGTGAAGGTTTATGGTTTTAAAGTGTTTTCTCTAAATAAAAAATTTTTTTCATTCTTCCTCCAGGTACCTGTTTTATCTCATTACTGTGAGAATATCTGCCTCATTCAGGTCCAGGTTGTAAGGTTTATTTTAAATTATTCTAGTTTCATCATTGAGTATGTCATACTTCCTTTTCTTCCTGATAACTTTTGGGCAAGGACTTTTACTAAATTTCCAGAGAAACTGTTTGGACTGCCTAAAACACAGTCTGATACAATGGATGTTCCAGCAGTCTCTCCCTTACCTGCTGCAGTTGTCTTTCTGAGCCAAAGATCTAACAAAGTCCTACTTCAGAGTATAGTCTAAGCCCTGACAGTATCATTAGTCCAGACACAAAATTGTTTCCAGCTATTTCATGTCTATAGCCCTTTGAGTTGAAATTCCTTCCACACACCAGGCATCTCACTAATAATAATACTGACCTCTTAAAAAGTCCATTTGTGTGTAGATTTCAAGTTGCTTTATGGTTTCATTTAAACCCAGGAAAGCAGAGGCATATGCGAGTGCCATGGCTCCTATGCCACAACCAATAGTCTGTACAGCAAACTGCCTCACCATTTTATCACCCATAAAAATAATGACCAAACTTGGGAAACTTGCATAACTAGTTTCCCAGCCCTGTTTCCTTTTCATGAAAAGCATTGGAAGATAGAAACCTGTTAGTCCTTCCCTCATGCAAAGGGTGGGCCCAGGAGCATCAGACAAATACGTTATTATTTGTTGACAGACCAAAATGTGCTATACTGGCTCACATCAGTAGCCACTGCACTCTACTGTTTTTTCCCAGCCTTGGCATTTATTCCCTAACTCTTAGGTGCACAGATAATTCAGTAAAAATTCCAGCATCATATACCATAACATGATTGGAGAAAATTTGGCAAGGGTAATTTTTGGTGTTAGTTCTTCTGTCTGCGTGACACAGAAAGAGGAGATAGTAAATGTCTGAAAATTCCTTATTCAAATGAAACAAAATTTGTTCTCAGTCATATTAATAAAGCCAACCACACGGATTGTTTCTTGTTTGCCACATGGTTGTTCATTGTTTCAAATAACATAACCTTTCAATGCTTCTTTTTTTTTTTCCCTGTTAAAACCACTGCTAAACCGAGCTGAAATGGACCTTTTCAAACTTTGGAAGTCTCAGTTAAACTGAACAGTTTTTATAAAGTAACTTTCTCACGACTGTATGTTCTTCCTGCATATCTCTGTCCCCATTTCTTTCGTGGTATCTGTGTGTGTTTCCTTAACAGTGACATAGCAGTTCAGCCTGGGAACCTGGGCAGTGAGTGAAATGGAGCTTTGCCCTTTAGCTAGCTGTATGAATACGTTCGTGCTTGTGCTGCAGTGCACTTTTCAGTTGTCTGTGTCATCAGTAAATATGCTTATTATGTACCTTATTTATTATATAAATATAGGAAAGACATTGTGCTGTGACAAGAGTTTTCTAAGTATGAATTTGAGATCATTGCACTCATAAATGGCAAAACCATGGGTGAATTATGCAGACTGTCCCAGTAGGGCAGTAACACAGTTATAATACCACCCCACACTACAAGCAATCTGAATGTGCCATGTATATTACAGGAAAGTGAGCTATTTTATAAAAGTGTTTTAAAGAAGTTTTAAAAAAAAATATGGAAACCATGTCTTTATCCCCCACCTGTGAAGCCAGGTGCTTTATTTATTACAAGAAACTGAAAGAGGTATATATTATACTAATAACACTTTAAAATGTCAAAAGTGTCTTAAAAAGCTCTTTCTGCGTATTTGGAGCCCAAACTTGTGAAATACTAGAATTATATGCAGGGACAATGTCCCCATAAGGTAAAGATATTACAGCTTCCCACAGCATAAAGAAATTGTTCTCAAGCTTAATGATTTATAACAGCCTGAACAACATAATCTAAAAGTGATTCAGGATTGGTTCTGTGTTTTCTGTCCTTTTAGAGACATGTTAGAGTGCCAAACTTCCTAAATAAAAGAAGAATTCTTTCTGAAGTAGCAATAGTGCGTACGTGTTGCAATGTGTACCAAAAAATGGTGATGAAGCTTTTGTGAGTTTCTCTGTGTGATAATTTATCATATGTGTCTTTTACCGTAGGTAAACAGTCCATATTTTACTACACACTTGTGGTCAGTTCCTGTGGTCTTACATATTCCTCTGTCATGTCTTTGTGACACATACCATTATTCTGACTTTTTTCTTCATTAATTTTGACACATATATTTCCCAATGCAGCTGATGGTCTTTATTCATAGCCTCCAACTCTCTGATAATAATGTCACTGAACAGATGTTCAAGATTTGCACTGAGCATGTCTTTGTAAGGAGGGGAGATCAGCCTACTCATCCTTTCTTTGTATTTTAAATGGTTGCACAAAGTGGGTTTGGGTAGCGTGATTTTTGGCACATGGGCCATGAAATGAAGAATGAAGCTGCATTAGTGTTAGTGACAAATGTTTGACAATTCTATAGGACTCTAGTATTTCATAATTAATCTTGTCATTTTATTCCACAAAAGGCAAAAAGACAGCATAATTGACTGACATAGTCCCTTGAAACAATAACTGCAACATGTCTTGGTTTTGCAGTTACACAGTAGGGTAGTAACAACATTGTATGGTACATACCTACATTTGTTTATAAGGAAATGCCTCTTTCATTTTAGTCATTCTGCTTTTGCCTTCCAGAAACTGCTTCAATTCTTGGTGTCCTCAGTGTGACATGGTCAAATGGCCAAACTTAACCACCTGGCAGCTTGATCAAAATAGACAGAAATGTATAGAACATATATGAGAGTACTTACTAGCAACTTGCTGTTATCAGTAGAGTCCAGAATACAGACTGGCAGATTTGGAACAACACAGAGCATCTGCCACCTAGGCAAAGTTGAATAAAGATGTTTTTATCTTTCTTTGTCCCTAAAAGCATTATGGAAATATACCTATATGCAAGCACAGTGAAAGAGCATAGCTTTGCTTACTGCCATTTTTGATAATGAAATAATCTGTCAAGGTTTCTACACTGAGGATCCTTTGCACCATACCATCAAAAGATAAGGAAATCATATTCTCAGGCTTGTGTGTACAGCCGAATTCCTACATGGGTCTGAAGAGATTTTGAGGTCAGATCATATGTGATTACATAAAGATTTTCATTCCATTCCTCAAAACGATCTTGTACCTATTCAGCTGCAGAAATCATATTAAACTGAATTTAATTTACCGTTTAAGTTGAATTGACCTGCAGGAAGTTTTTCTGAGTAGCTCCATGAGCAACTCCATTGCCTATTTTTCTGGAAAGGTTATTCCAGGAAACAGAGAGAAGCAAACTAGTCTAGCATTTATCACAGCATGACTGGTGACCTTTTAGTTTGGAGAGGTCAATGATGCTGGCAAACTTGAACTCCCAGGTCATTATCTCCTTATTTAATCTCCTCTTTGGGTGGTGACTGCTATAAATTGGTAAGAATAACATCAGATCTCATTGCCTTGGTCCGCAACAACTGTAGACACTGCAAATAGCTGCTCTTTTGCTAGCTGGCTCCCAAGTAAAGCAGTGGAATTTTATCAAAATTTCATTACCGTTAACATACGAACAGCAAAGCATGGAATTATCTGCATCAGTACTGCACTATTTCATATTTGTTCTTAACAGAACCTAGTCATCTTCACCAAATATGCAAAATGCCATTGATTTTAGGGAAACAGAATGTTTTTGAATGCTGTAGAAATGTGTGACTTTTTTCTGGATCTGCAGCTTGACGAAACTTTTCCCACCTCTTCTACCCACCATTTATAATTTTTGAGTTGAAGCTTCGCTTGTTTCCTGTTTGCCTGTAAGATAAGCAGCTTTCCCCTTCACCTTTTTCTTTTCTTTTGTCCAAGCTTTTTACAATACATGCATAACAGTTAATAGAGATTTGATAAACTCCTCTTTTTATCAAATTAATTTTGATGATGGCATTTGACAAAGGTAAAACCCCTTGTGAGACACTTCATGAACACCCATGAGTCTTTTCTATTCCTGTTCAATACCTTTCTATTTGATTTTTCAACTGAACTATAAAAGGGCTGAACTTGGTCTCCAGTTAATTCTTACTCTTGGGCATTTTTAAGTAATTAATGATTTAGTGCTTTAGAGAGCTTGATTCACTGCACAATATGACGGTGGCAGCCACTTACACCCAGCATTTCAGCAGGCTCTGGCCAGACTAGCTATTTGCATGGCTTGCCTAATTTTCACATTATGAATGTCAGCTTTTATACACTGATGGAATCATAAAGACACAGAGGTTGGAATGCAGATGCACACATACCCTGTCAGTTGTTGGAGTGTGTGTCTGTGGTTACCATCATAAAGTATTAGTTGTAGAATGGCAGGTGGATTTTCCTTCAGAATATGCTGTCCTTTCCTAAAACTTTAAAGTCCTGCCAATACACGTATTAAAGTCTCTTGGTGTGATGACACTTTGTCATTTCAAAAGTTCAAGGTAAATATCTTCTAGTAGTACAAACTCAAGTACTCTTTAATCATTGTATGTCATGGTCTGTTTATTGGTATTAATAATGAAGTGACAACTACATAAGAAGCCCATTCATCATACCACCAAGTCAGCCTTGGAGTCCATTGGGAAGTAAATCCAATCCACAGGGACTGCATATGGCAAAGTCTGCTCAAGATAGCTTGTTTTCTCACTTTCTCATCCAATAGAGGTGACTAAAAATTCTTTCAAGCTGAGCTTTACCAAGAAGGCAAGTTTTGACAGAGTCTGCTATGTCAGTGTTGGAGCAGACAGAAGTGCTATGAGTTCTTCAACTCCTGTGTCAGTATTAAGAAGTGTTCAAACTTTCCATCTCATGATGTGAAGAAGGGTGCAAACTCACACATACACACCAGTTTGGACTTCTGTACGCTCTATGTCCATTGCCACTCGTTCTTTGCCATATGACTTGTAATAGCTAAGGAAAATATAAGGACAGCATGGCATAAAACTGCTGAAAAGTATACACACTGAACTGAGTACTAGTACCCATTTGTCCTGTTCAGTTGCTGTATTATCTGTTATGGTTTAGTAGAAAATTATGATATAGATTCACTTGAATGTGTCTGATAACCACAGTACATATAGGCCTAATGTCGAAACTCCCTTCTTTTCCAACTACATAAATCTTGATTTATTTTTTTATAAAGCAAGTCACTTGAGAACAGGAAATAATATCAAATATAATAAACTGTAATGTTCTGGTATTTACACATCTTGTCTGTATCTTCATTGGCTTGTGTGAAGCTCTGGCCAGTTCCGTAGGTTACTGTGCTTCGGTCCATCAGTATTGCAGTGAAATGCACAAGCCACTGTCTAAAACTTCTGATTTTGACTGTACTTCTTGAATGACAATTATGAATATGTATGATATATTGAGAACCATATCTTTAAAAGCATCTCAAGCAAGCACATTTTGTTTTCTCCATCAAAGACTGTTTCTACCAGCAGAAGAAACTGCTTCCAGAACTGGTTTGCTGTGGGGCTGGAGGTTAAGGATAGAGCACGAAAAAATATACTGCATGTGCTTAACTGTTAAACAAATATATTAAATACTTGTGCTCCATGCAACACCTTGATTATAGAAACTGTGGCAGTAAATTATATAAGCAACCACATTAAAGAGGCAAAAATTTTGTGAAGGGTATGACCAAAGGGTAGATTGGGTGTCCTACAGGTAAATCTCAGTTAACACTATTAAAACCTCAATTTCTTTACAGTAATGTAATTTCTGCCCTTGCACTGCAGGTATAAAGGTTTCTATGCAACATGACCAAAGTTCTTTAAATGAGGCTAAACACAATGACCCAAACCAGCTTACCTCCCAGGCAGTGAGGAGTTTGGAAACCAAGTCTGGAAACAGCAGAGAGGAGCAACAGGAGGAACTGGAACAATCTTATTAAAAAAGATTTGATTCTATGCATATTCTTTTGTCTACTGAGGCTGAAAGAGTTGGGGTTGTTCAGCCTGGAGAAAAGAAGACTGTAGGAATACCTTATAGCAGCCTTCAGGTCCTTAAAGGGGGCCTACAAGAAAGCTGGAGAAGGACTTTTTAGAAGGACATGTAGTGATAGGATGAAGGGTAATGGCTTCAAACTGGAAGAGGGTAGATTTAGATTGGATATCAGGAAGAGATTTTTCACTCTGAGGGTGGTGAGGCACTGGTACAGGTTGCCCAGAGAAGTTGCAGAGGCCCCATCCCTGGAAGTGTTCAAGACCAGGCTGGATGGGGATTTGAGCAGCCTGGTCTAGTGGGAGGTGTTCCTGCCCATGGCAGGGGTATTGGAACTACATGATCTTTGAGATCCCTTCCAACCTAAACCATTCTATGACCCAATGATTCTATGATTTCTCAAGAGGGGCATGAGAGGACCAAACCAGAAATTCAAATACAGCTTCGTCCTCCTCTAACTGCCACCCAAGTATCTAATAATGGTCCTAGTGTTGGTGGCTATGTGTGAGACTGTAGATTCTGGTTTGGAATTAGAATTTGAGATTAAATTGAGGAGACTAAATCAAATCAAGTGTCTTGAGTTCATGCTTGAAAATCTTTTTTTTTTTCTTTTCTCCTTAATAAAAAACCTTAACCACCAAAATGAAAAACCAGCTCTGTACTTGACTTAATATATTCTTTTCTCTCTCTCTCCATCCAGGATGGAGGAGGAGCAGGAAGACACCAGCACACATGGTATGGAGGATGAAAGCAATTATAATGCATGATGTAGGAGGAAGAAAATTATGGGGAAATTATCTGTAGCAGTTCACTGATAATTACATTGCATAGATTATAAAAGAATCACTGAAAATATATATGTAAATTACCTAAATTTTCTATTGGAGTTTTCCTCTCTTCTCTATATTGTGAAACTTCAGTGAAATTTTGTGAATTAAGGACAAAGATAAAAATAAAAGTAAATTTATTTTATTTCAACTGATTCATGATGCATGGCAGATGCATAAATGGTTGGTTTGTGTATGTACAATTCTTTTGCAAAATATCTATGTGATGAGTTAGTTAATGTACTGCTGAAAGGGAATTCATTTTGGAACAGCCTACAATTTGGAGTGTTGAAGATAAAGCAAAATAATTGCATCTAGATTTTTAACTTGTGGGGGGTTTGTTGGTTTTTTTTTGTTTTTTTGGTGTTTTTTTTTTTGTGAGAGCCTATTATATTAAACTTTTGTATAAGTGGAAAGATAATTAAGTTATTCATGTACTTACAGGCTACAGCTTGGAAAATGTGTAATTTCACAATGCTTTGTATACTTGCACAGTCATTTTCTACTATATGCTTAGATATCATGGTTTAGATAACTTCCAGTAAAACTTTTTGTTTAATCCACTGTTCAAGACAAATATACAGAACAGGGTTTTCCCTTTTTCCATATTTATTTTATTTTCCATACCAATATTAATACAGCTATTTTGAAGAAAGCATGTCACTTGCAGAAAATCATTTGGTGTACCTGGAAGAAATGAAAGAGAGGGATGAAAGATCTGATTTTTCATTATAACCTAGGCTTCAGAAATGATGGTTATAAAGGATGTCCAGGTAAAAACCTTTTGAACTCTGAGTTTGATTCAGTTACACTAATACGAATCAGGAGCAGCCCTTTCTGAAACAAAGGCAATTCCTTAAGAAGAAATCCCATGATTTCCGAGTAGAAGCTTGAGGTTTTGCTGTTCTTGTTTTTACGAGAACTCCTTAAAAAGCTAACATTTTAATTCTTTATTTCATCCAGCTCCTCCATTTGGTTGGGTTTTTTTTTTGTTTGGTTAGTTGGTTGGGGTTTTTTTAGCCCTGTATGCCCACTTCATTATATGTGTGCAACTGCTGTTATTTGGGGCATAGTTTTTCTATAAGTTTATTCAGATCTATATTTCTGACCGACACCTCCAGAAGTTACTTTTGACAGAATGGTATTTCTTTTTTCTGTCTTTCTCACTTGTTATGCTCTAATTCCTGCTAAATACTACACTAGTATGTGACAAATTAATTTCCTCACTGGTATGAAAAATTACATTAGAGTCAAACTTCTACCTGTCATAAGGGTACAGTTAGCAATTGGATTACTTCTTTGTATCAGCTGGGCATCTCCATGCCTTGGAACAGGAATTTACATCTTTCCATATAAACAAGAGACGGGATAGGCACTAGTCTATTACATGCAGATGTGGCTATTCACTTTGGTTCCCTTTCTTATTCTTCTATTCCTATATTTCTCCCCTGTTCTTCACCCAGGGGTGACAGCCTGACTGTAAGAAGCAAGTAACAGCACTTGCAAGAGTTCACAGGCTTCTTGGACTAAAGTGTTTCATTTACCACATATCTTTTCCTCTTCCAGGTAGTCTCTATTCTTTTCAACAGAATTTTAACAGCCTTGGTAGTCCCCATTGCAAACTGGAACAAAGCAGGCTCTGATCAGATAGTGTTACACAAAAACAAACAGTTAAGTTTCCCAACTTTCCCTCTGAAGTAATATCTGGCACTATTACTCTTTTAGAATGAACCACCCAGGAAGGTATTTTGAGATCACAGTTCATGTCTTCATGAACTTTATGTGTGTTCCTGAAGTTATTCTCTTCTCATTTAAGCTGAAAACATAAAAATCTGGGTGAAATAATGAACACTTGCACGATTTCCTCTGATTCTGCTTCCTTACTACACTGAAGTTACTTGAGACCAGGTCAAAATATTCAGTTTTCTTTAAAGCTTCTCCCCAGCACTTCCTAGTTTCTTTCATAGATGACAAAGTTTTACAACTCAGAGAATGTTCCTGAGATGCTTTGGGTTTGGATCCTGTCCTTTTGGAATGAAACAAAAAACATTTTTCCTTTAAATAATCACATCACATTTAAATGGTCAGATGATTACAAACCTTTAATAGATAATTTACTGTTTAGTTATCACCCCAGCGAGTCAGATTTTATCAACAGCTTGTTTTGGATGATAGCCATTTCTCAATTCAGGGATTTTGATTTAGCAAAAGAGAATGTAAACTACCATGTTGTTACATGCAAGAATTTCTCTAGACATTTCCTTGAGGTTTTATTTCAGCATGGAGGCAAATTTAGCAGGCATCTCATTCACAAAACATCCACAAAAAAGGCATAGGTACTGGCACAGAATTTTCAATACTGAACATAGTGAACAATCTGTGATACAGCCACAATCTACAAATGTTTCTGTTAATAAATCATCAAAGGTGGATTCCATCTCTTTTTTAAAGGAAACTTCAGAAGGGTCATGTTGCATTTGTTTCTGCATCTGATATTTGTGATCATGTACAGAA
Organism: Limosa lapponica baueri; assembly: GCA_002844005.1. Taxonomy (NCBI): domain Eukaryota; kingdom Metazoa; phylum Chordata; class Aves; order Charadriiformes; family Scolopacidae; genus Limosa; species Limosa lapponica. The sequence continues at coordinate 431,847 of KZ505722.1, forward strand.
TACAGATAAATTTCACAGAAGAAAAAAAGACGAAGATGATCTAAAAGCTGTACTGGACTAATTAAATGGGAAACTTATTAGCAGCAACAGCAACAAAATGTAGTGAAAATCCAAGTCAAGTTTTCTGCCTGTGAGATAAGTCAGTTGTGTACCTAGGAACTAAAGCTCTGCCAGTATTCAAGAAAAATGTATGTTACAGGGTGTGGAAACAGATCTTTTATCCAGGATAAGTCACAAGCTTGAGAAGTGGGCCCATGTGAACCTCATGAGGTTCCACAAGTTCAAGTACAACATCCTGCACCTGGGTAAGGGCAACTGCAGATATCAATATAGGTCAGGGGATGAAGGGATTGAGAGCAGCCCTGCCAAGAAAGACTCGGGTGTACTGGTGGATGAAAAGATGGACATGAGCCAGCAATGTGCGCCTTCAGCCCAGAAGGCCAGCCAAATCCTGGCCTGCATCAAAAGAAGCGTGGCCAGCAGGTCAAGGGAGGTGATTCTGCCCCTCTACTATGCTCTTGTGAGACCCAACCTGGAATACTGTGCTCATCTCTGGAGCCCTCAGCACAGCAAAAACATGGACCTGTTGGAGTGGGTCCAGAGGAGGGCTACAAAATTGTCAGAGGGATGGAGTATCTGTCCTGTGAGGACAGGTTGAGAGAGTTGGGATTGTTCAGCCTGGAAAAGAGAAGGTTCTGGGGAGACCTTATTGCAAACTTTCAGTTCTTAATGGGGGCTTATAAGAAAGATGGGGACAAAATTTTATCAGGGCCTGTTGCAACAGGACCAGGGGCAATGGTTTTAAAATAAAAGAGGGAAAAATTAGACTAGATATAAGGAAGAAATATTTTACAATGAGGGTGGTGAAACACTGGAACAGGTTGCCCAGAGAGGTGGTAGATGCCCCATCCTTGGGGCATTCAAAGTCAGGTTGGACAGAGCTCTGAGCAACCTGATCTAGTTGAAGATGTCCCTCCTCATTACAGGGGGGTTGGATTAGATGACTTTTAAATGTCCAACTAAATAGTCCAGCTCCCATGCCGTGATTATGTGATTCTATGAAACAGCTTTTATGGAGATAATGGAGCTTGTGTGATGTGATTCCTTATGTCATGAAATTGAACTGTTCATGCGTCATGTTACCAAAATGCTGTTATTCTCCATCTGTCAATGGCTGTGCGGTAAAGCGCAGCATGATGTATGTACATCAGATAATATCAGGCACATTGCAGAGCCTTTGGAAGAGACAGCTAGGAGTGGGATGTCAAAAACATCCAGAGAACATAAGGAAAGTCTCATGTTGTGAAGAGAACATGAATAAAAGCATGGCACAGAGTTGGCATCCATTTTCCAGCACCTAACAGGGAAGAGATAAAGCTTAATTCAAGCATACAGATTAAAGAGATGATCTGCTGAGAGTGATGATTACTCAAGTCACCTTAAAGATTTAAAGACTGAGCATTTTTAAGAACTATCATAGCATGCCATGATTTTGGTCCAGGAAAAGGCTGAAAAGATTCTATAAAAATAATGAGACAGAATTTGCGGTGTTGGAAGATGAATGAGAGTTAAAAGTCATAAAACTGCAACAGGTGAAACATCGGCAGAAAAACTGAAGGCTTGGAAAGCACACTCTAATCAGCATCTAATTTGTGGAATGACCAAATGTTATTCTCTCTATCAAACAATAAATGTAGCAGAGAAACATTTTCAAAACTGCAGACTGAGAAAAGGTTTCCCTAATCAGCCCAGCACCTCTTGAACATGAAGCTGTCAACATACCTTGGAGTTAAAAAGGCCTTTTTATACTAACTGTAGACCACCTGCAGTATTCATCTTTGAAAAGCAAGCACAAAATTGTGAATAAACAGATTTCAGGGTTGTGAACCGCTGGTGCCATTTATTGTTATTCCTGACAAAACTGCTCATAACAGGAGTGGTTGGTTGAGTCTGACCACTCTTTCTTCTCTTTCCATATGCAGTACTGCATTGCTTCTCTTGAGACAATTTTTGAGACGTGAAACAAAGTTATTCACACTCTTTTTTTGGAATAAAGAGCACCCTGTTTATATCACAAATAAAAGGGGACACGAGGACAAATGCTGCCTTGCAGGTCTGTCTCAGTGCAGTACTCCTTAGTACTCCTCAGTACTCCTCCAGGTGTGCAGTTCTACCAAGTTAAGCTTCACTAAATCAAATACCATGTTGCAATTCACGGTGTTGTATGTCTGAAAAAAAAATGACATTGTGCTTTGCCTCAGAATTCCACTCTGGTTCAGAATGACGTCGCTAGTATTCCAAGGTTCAAATTCTCAGCTGATTTCAATTGCCTAAAGTAATTTCCTTCAAATTTCCTTTAGAACTAAGTCCAGTAGTTCTAAGCTAAGTCCATAATCCAAATTTATGTTCTCCTGAGACATTACGTGCAGTGAAAGTGCATCAAGACATCCACTAATGTTTAATGAAGTTTCTTAATCATGAAGCAACATGTCTCCCTAGAACTAGAGTATATACTGATGTCCATATTTTTTAAAATAATTTCCACCTCTTTATCCCTCAGTGATGTAGACCTACAATCTATCAGAGGCATAATGGTGTCATATTATATGAGCTCAGACACTCTAAACATCCTCTTTGTGGTTTTAATCTGAAGATGAGAGAAGCAAGTACAGTCTTCTGCTCCTGAATTTGATTCCCATGTTGACCCTTGAGACCAAATTTGTTGAATTTAAGACTGTTGATTAAGTCAGCAACAGTTTCTGAAACTGAGGGATTTTGTCCCCTGACATCTGCTTTTTTAAGATAACATCTCCTTCCTGTTGGCAGTGCTCATAAGGAAGTCTGCACTGGTTACATGGTCATGCTCATGGTGCAGCTGTTTTACTAAGTTTCTAAAATATATATCAAAATTCAAAGTGAATTTGAAAGCAAAGGAGAAAGTCAGACGCATAGGATTTTTTCCTTCAAGTCTGCCTTTTAATCCAGAACAGATAGAAAGATTTTGAAAGAAAACACTAGAGATGCTACTTGAATTTTATCATTGTAAAGAAGTTGCAATGCTTTTGTTTTCCTCCTTCCCCTCCTGCTAGCTGAGGTCTGGAAGCTGTTCTTATTTGGGTATGTTCTTTTTACCAAGATCTTTATTCATCCTTAGATACTCAATGCTTCAGAAAATAAAAGACTATATGAAAGAATGATTAACACATACTGATAACTTGAGCAGAATCGGAGTTAAGCAGCAGTTAAGGCAGCAAGGCCAGTCAAACAGTGAATTAATAAGTGCTCTTTGACAGCTTTGCACAGTGAGTGGAATGGCTAATCTCCAACTAGTAAAAACCCATTTTCAAAATTTAAAAAAATAAGTCACATTTCCATACATGATAGAAATACCTTTTGGTATTTTGGAAAACACTAAATATTTGCTCACAGAAGGTATTTACCCAAACTCCACAATTTCCAGATATGAAAAGCTGATTCCAGGGTCTCTGGAAGATCCTTACAAGCTTATAATGTTTTCTGTCATCCCATGACTATGGTATATAGCCATGGACGTTCCAATCACTTGAGAAGGATTTTCAGATGAACTAGTTCATTTAGATTCAACTTGGTAATAGGAAAACATAATTTGTAACCCATTGATTAAGGAGATCAAAGAGAATTAAAATTAATCCAAAAGAGAGCTTTACTAGAAAAATCTTCAGCAATGTGTTCAAGAAGAAAAAAAAAAAGAGGAATGCCTGAAGCTTCGTTTCTAGCTAGGTGGCTTTTTCTGCTACATTGCCTTGATTTCCATTCCCCCTATTCCAGTATTTGAAATCCTTAGCCTAATTTTTTTGTTTGTTTGTTTTTGGTAACTAGCATGTCTTAGACCTATTTGCTTCCTTTGACTGCTCTGCCCAATTCATTACCTGATGTTCTTGCAATGTTAAGTAGTGCCTACCATCAAGTTGCCTAACGGAGCCTTAGGAGGGATTTTGTTTGAAGAGTTTTGCAAAGGGCCTTTCACTATATTTTGCTTCTACATAACTCTGTTCCATATCAAGAGATAGAAGAAAAAAGAATCCTAGGCTATATCCATGTGTGTTAGCAGAACAAACAGTATCAGAACCCATTCTTTGGTCTTTTTGGCCACCTAGAAGGATCTAGCTATGCCATACTATTAAGCTCTTACCTTTCAAAGCAGCTGACCATTTCCAATCTGCTTAGTAAGAGCAGTTGCTGATTTGGGTTGACAACCAAGATGTGTGCAAAACTTGTCTGGAAGGTTTTTAACTGGGGCAGAGTGGTGGCATGGACTGATATAATGATAAAAATGACACACATTCACTGGCAGGAGAGGATAGGATAAATTTAATCCACAAATATAAACTCTGTGCCATTATCTGGCTCCAACGGAGCTCATAAGTTTCATGGAATTCAAAAATGTGTTGGAAGATGGGTGGTGGAAGTCATAAGTAACTGAATTACCTACAGCTGGAGTTGAGAAAGAACTGTAAGATTCTGTGCAATTCAGATCACAGCATGCCTTTGCAAACATGATTTTTGGCTTAAGTTGATGGGGAATCTGGTAATGATCTGAGTTGTGTTTATTTATATTTGAGGAGGGGATAAGTGACAGAGATAGAGAAAGTAAGTTTTTTGATTTGTGTTTTTTTAGCATAGTGGTAGTTTCATTGTGATTTATTTTGTTGCAGTCTCAGAGATGTAATCAAATATATTCACCACAAGTATAAAAGCCAGCTAATGCAGTATGTCATCTACTGACTATGGCAGGTTTTATTGCTAGAGAGCACATGACTTCTGTAGGACAAGCTACCGTGTATTTGTTTCTGGTTCCTAAGCTTTCACTAGCGCATTTTTCTCTCATACATAAGTGATAGAAGGCTTTCACAGTACAACAAACAAGAAGCTAAAAGCTTACAAAATGTGTGAGGGATTTTTTTTATATATGAATATTAGCAGTACCACATTTCCTGTCTTTATTAAAGAGAATGTACAAAATCTATACATAATGCATTGCATATTTCTCTCCCCACCCCTACAAAGAGTCCAGCTGAGATTTTGCAGGTATCTAGCCAGAACATGATCCAAAGACAAAATTCCTTCTGGTTAGCATTGATGAAAAAACATTTGGTTGGTCTCAGGTTTTTATAGTTATTTAAACATTGTCATCAATGGGATGTGTAGGTAAAAGGACTCCTGTGGGTTCAGTATCTGAGTTTTCCTTTTTGAATGGAATAAATAAGTTGAAATATTTCTCTGGTTAATTAGATTTTTTCTTGGGGTTTTTTGTTTTGTTTTGTTTTTTCTGTCTGGGCAATTTTTGTGAACAATACTACTCTCTACCTATACATTGTCAGTCATGTGAGTTAAAAAAAATAAGTACAAAAATATTTTAAATCTATATATTTCCCATTATGTTCTCAACTACTGGAAAGGCCTTTATTACTTTAACTTATGTCAGAAGGTGTAATACCCTTCCTACTTGTATCATCCAGAAATTTCAAGTATTGTGATTCTCTATTTAAGCCTTACAGCAGGATTTATCCAACAGTGACAGTGTTAGTGTGGTTCAGAATGCAACAGAATGTCTAACAGAATGCCTTTTTCAGGGGTTAATGTATTATGTCAACCGTATACTCAGTGTGTTGGCACTGTGTAGAGAAGCAGACTGATCCTGTGCTAGTTTTCCAAGTGCCACTAATGACACAGTATTTAGTTATGTCCATTACATCTTTGATCCTTTAGCAATAAGGATCATCATCTTAAGTGTATCCTACTGGTTTATGAAACCTTTCAAGGACTTCTGCTTGCTCCCTGCGCTAGAGAAGTCTGTAAGTTCAGAAGGAAAAAAGATTTATTTACTGTTTCTGTGATGGCCTGACCTTGGTCAGCAGCCAAACACCCACCCTACAACTTCAACACTCCCCTCTCTCATGGGATGGGGGAAAATAGAAGGAAGGCGAGAAGACTCATGGATAGAGGCAATGACAGTTTTATAGAGAAAGCAAAAGCTGTGCATGCTAGCAAATAAAAAAGAGGAATTCATTCACTTCTTCCCATTGGCAGGCAGATGTCCAACCACTCCCCAGAGAGCAAGGTCTCATCATGCATAACAGTTTCTTGGGAAGACAAACACCACAATTATGAATGTCCCTCCTTCAGCCTCCTTTCTCTGAGCTTTTCTTGCTAGGCACAACATCACATAGTATGAAATATCTAAATATCTCTTTGGTCAGTTAGGGTCAGTGGTCCCCTCCCAATCTCCTGCCCACCCTCAGCCTATTTGCTTTTAAATAAAGTTCCTTCAGACTATTTGTGAAAGTCCATTACAGTTCTCACTTCTCTGGATTTAGAAGAGGTATTTAACAATTAAACAAAATTTATTCATGAATTATTTTATTCCAGTTGATTTTGTGTTTTTCTCTAATTTTCTTCTCTTTTCCCATTTACCCTCTCCCACACACTCCGTTCTTCCTCTGGCTTGTTTTCAAGTCCTGAATGCTTTTATGGAGTCTCTGATGGAGTGAGAAATATAGTGCAGATAGTGGGCTCTGTTTGAAGGAGGCCTGCAAAGCATGTACCTGGCATGTGTGGAACGATCCCTGCACTTCTGTGCGTGGGAGCTGGAGCTCTATTCCCGTCTCTATCCCAAAACTCAGCCAAGCTTAGAGAATATTGCACATTAATGAGCACACTAACAGAAGTCAACATTTGCAGCTAGAGCTTAGATAAGTATTTACTGGAGCTCAGCCCTGGAATTCTCCCTTCCCAGCTGATACCATGCAATCATGGGGCAAAAGTCTAGCCCAGAACATTTTTTAGAGGTGAGACATCACATAAATTTATTGTTATATTTTCTAATAGTCACATTAAGAAATACAGAACCTTAGAGTGTCATGTAAACAGATTAACTCTTAGCTACTGATGATTTTAGATTTTATTTCTTATTAACACTCAGTGGGCTTTAATGTACCTCTAGCTTTAGATTTATAAAGACCACTGGTTAAAAGATGCAGAAATTTACATAAAAACATCATCTGCTGCTTGAAGGACAGATGCTGAGGTTTCAAGAGCTACTACTTACACAGCCAGGTAGCAGCTATTGAACTGTTGTTAACAGATTTCCTTGGAATGTTCTGCATGTGAACACCAAGTAGACATTTAAAAAGTTGTTCATTGGCTCTTGTACTTGGGGTTGGATAATGAATTAATAAAAGATGTTTTATTTCACCTTTCTGTCTAAAGGCCTAAGGACACAACCATCATTTTCATTCACTAGAGGAAAGAGTGAGCTATAGGTTTAAGGAGTCGGACATGCAAACATGCAGAATTGCTGGTAGCTGCTGTAAGCAATGTGATGTTCAGCACCACCACATGTTGGCCTATGAGACAGCCTTTTTTTTAAATGGGAATTAAATTCCCAAAGAAATCAAAACCAAACCAAACTAGCAACTCCTAACAACAACAACAAAAAAATCCTTTTGAACTTGTAAAATCAGGCATAGCAGTAATGAAAACTGTGAAGTCCAGAATGCAAAATCTGACACGCTTCACAAATAAGATTGCCTGTGCAGTCTTTAATAGGACTTTTATATACACATTCCATGCAGAATTGTATGATTAGCTGTAAAACTATGAAAGCTTCCTGTCACAGTGCACAGGAGAGATGATGCTTCTTAACAGCTATTCACTATATTGGTTTGTCCTTAATGTTCAAAATGGATGATGCCTTTATTCTGCATGATTATTCAACACATTCAGCAGACAGGATTATTTATTTTCTACAGTACATAAGTAATTTGCAGAAATTACTTTCCTTTTACAATACTTTCTTTATCCAGAGGAGTTGAGGGATACGACAAATTTGACATCCTACTTAATGTACATGGGTCATGAATTTTACTTCTTTTGAGTATGCGTTTGTACCAGTTAAGTTCAAAAGGCAAACCCGCTCAACTTTATTTGAGGAACACGTGAAACCCAGAAACAGCAAATATATAGTTAGAGATCCTCCCTAAAAGGTTTTGATTTTAAAAAATGGATCATTTGCCTAGCCTGACAGAGGAACTCCTTTGTAGAGGTAAGAATTCCCTTGTTCTTTTCAAATCTTTTATTTCCTTCACTGGTCACTATATACTGTGTTCCAAATCTGTAACAAGCAAGATCCAAGTCCTATAGCAGCAGTCTGCTTTACTGCACAGGCTGGCTCCTTTCATAACTCTGCTATACACAAAAATATTTGCAAATGTTATCTACTTGGTCCACTCTCCCTCTTGAGCAACCTTCATCTGTTAATTCTCTCTCTACACTACCAAATGTGATGGACATCGGCTCTGCCTGACAGCATGCCCTCCCCGTCAACCCTTCCTTTCTGTCATTGATCCTTCTTTGCTAATCCGTTGGAGTAACTGATATATCAGATTATCTGATTGGTTCTGGCAAAGCTTGCAAGGAAAAGTAATCTCTCTTACTAGAACATCTGCATATAATTGGAAAAAGCAGACAAACTTTCAAGAATCCAAGTCCTTCCTGAAGTCTGGAATAAGAGTAGCAAACTTGAAGATATGCATAGATCAAGAACACTTATGTCAATTTATTAGATGAGTTGAGAAGAAAATGTAGTTGACAGCTATAGAGCAGAGGAGGCAGAGAGGAGGCAGAGAGGTGGGAAATCTCTAGTCACTATGGGACAGCCAGATATTTATATTGTATAGTTGTCTTGACACAGGAGTCTCTTACTCCGTTCTCCTTGAAGATGGTCTCTGGGTGTTGATGCTATAGTGTGGCTGCCTATGATCTGGAACCAGTTTCACCCCCATACTGATACTCCTGGTACTTTAGAGGGAAATCCTGATTTTACATCTGTTAAAGATGCAGAAGATGCCTGATATTATACTAGAAATCATGTGATTTTCACTAATTTCTGAATGGGTCATCACTGTATAATAGTAACCAGTTTTGAAATGTGCCTGAAATTTTCCCAACTCATAAAGCAGAAAAATTCAAACTCATTTAAACAATGGGACATTAAACACTGCTTTTATGGCTTAAATCTTTTCAAATCCAAAGCCATATCTGATTGACCAGGTTCGGTAACACAGGCGCAAGGCCAAAATAACCCAGATGACACCACTAAAGTATTCTGAATCCATGGTAGAAGCTAACAGCAATGTATCTCTCTTTTCCATGTAGGTCATGATGGTGCTTCCATTCTGATTCAGCTCAGATCTCTGTTCAGACTCCTGGTTCTCTGCAAAAGCTGTGTAATTTAGGAATCTTGGTAAAACTGTCCAATGTCTAAAACATCGTGCTACCTCTTTCGATTTCTCCTTTCTTGGATGTCACAAATTTTCCTTATAAATCTGTGAAATTTGGGGTTTAAGATTTTTGTCTCTGAATTCTTTGGATAAACCCTAATTTTTTCATACTATGAAGTTAGATGTCCAAGTTTGAAAGTTTGCTGCCAAGTTGGAATGACTAAAAGCTACAACCAGCTACTGGCTTTCTAAGTGTTTTGTCATTACTTTATCACTACTACTGCTATTATTATTAATATTATTTATATTGCTATTTACTCCTATTTATGTTACAAAATACAGTTAATATTAATTATTGTCTATGTTTGTCTCCAATAATTCAATGAGTCATTTGTTGCATCAAGACTAAACAAACTAACAGAGATAATTGTAGCTTTTGTTAAAGCTTTCTCAATTCTCTGGTATGATGGATTTCGGCCACCAAACTGAAAACTTGAACAGCAGTACATACCCTATACTTTCTTCTAGGCACTGAGACACAAAACAATGGCTAACACATAAAAAAACACAGAATAAGTTTCATGCCCTGATACTGTTACAGATTTCTGAAGGAATATGCAATCCATATAAACATTCCTTTTATAGCTTTTCATGAGTTCAGTGTAGGTTCTGTGTCATTCTGAAAAGAAAAAATGTGGGCAGGTGCTGTGCACTTTTCTCTTCATGGCTCTGCAGATGCTTTAAAGCTTTCCTTTAATGGAACTGCACGACAGTATGTGGTAGTGCTGTGAACACCTGGCAATTAATTAAAGCCACGAGGTTCTGTTCTTGACATAAACCAGTCTTGAATTAAGCCCCACAGAACTGAAAGTCCACATGCTGTATTATTGCCTGCACAGTCTCTTCCAACGATAGTTTAGTGCTGTCATAGCCATTCAGACAGACTGTTGTTTTCCACTCAGTGAATTATGGGAAAACTCACCCTTGCCTTAGGGTTTGTCATGTTTGCATATTCATCCAAGAAGGCCATGAACCTTGACTAGAGGTCTCTTGCTTCAGTTTCTAGGCAGATTTTAGGCTCATTACTAGCACATATAACTCAAATTCTTCACATTCCATTCTGTATCACCCGCAGCTAAAGTCTTTACCTTACAGTTACTGATGAATCAAACAATAATTTTATATAGGAAAGGACACTGGTTATCTTAATACCTACTTCCATGACAGTAATGTTTCACTTAATGCACTTTGATGGCACAATCACCATTACAGAGCCTGCTAATACATTAATTGAACTTGCTTTTGTGATCCATATACATGAATCATTAGCTCATTTTAAGGAAAAAAGCTGAACATTCTAAAAAGCATATACAGTAGAATAATACGAATTTTATATTTTACTAATCCAAGCATTTTGCAATTTGCCCACATAAAAATTAATCACCTCTTTCCACAGAAATATTTGACAGGAACAGTTGTGAAATATTCCACTAAGATTATTTTTTTAATAATAAGCTTTATCACTCTTTGAACTGTGAATATTAGTAATGAAAATTAAATTATGCTTTATACAATACACAGATAAATTGCTATTTATGATCCATTATGTTTAAAATTTTACAATTTGTCGATAGTACTTTGTCACTTTCCTTACCTACTAATATGCAGTATTAAGTAATTTCCTCTGTTTATTTCTGTCATTAGTGAGTTAACAACACTGTCTCATAAAGTTGTCATAGACAAAAAGATTGGCGTATGGGTCTGCTACTTTTTCAAACAAAGGTTCTAGAACAGTGTAAAGTATTTTTTGTTTGTTGGCTTCAAAGAATTATGGGAATCCAGCTAGTGATATCATAATTACAGTTTGAAGATATTTTGATACAAAATATTATGCAAAACATAAAAAGATTTACAACCTTTCATAGGGAAAATACTGTTTGCTTGTTTGTTTGTTTGTGATTACAGTCATTGGCACAAATCTAAGCAGGAAGGCTTTTTCTTCCAAAATTTCTCAATCTGGATATCTAAGAAGGATTTAAGAAAATTATTTTTCAAAAGCTTAAGATAAGTGCTCACCTACTCAGCTACATTTCTTCTTTTAATTTATGGCTAACTGGAAGGCAGAAAAAAACCTCCAAAGTTGCTGAGGACCCTCAAGTTCCTAGTAACTTTGTTGTCAGATGGATTTACTCAGCCTCAGTCAGGATCACTGCTGATCTCTGTGAAATGTTGCAGGTCCGCTTATCACCAGTTCCCAGGTGACCAATCTGCAATTTATCCATATCAGCAACCTTTTTTTCTCTGGCCATTCTGAGTCTAATGTGGACTGTATATCATCAGGGAATGACAAGAGCAGAGGAATTGATCTCTCCTGGCATAATAAGCTTATTTTAGTCTTCAACCATGCCTTTGTAGTGGAGGAGATATTATAAGCTGTCTGTCACTTATTTGGAGATGTATACACAGAAGAAACAACTCCCAGCAGCTTCAGGGAGTGAGCTGTTTGTGCTCAAGTAAAACTCAGGAAAATATTTCATAATAAGCTTTGGAACAAACAAAATTTTTAATGGAAGAAATGATCTGTTCCTACCTCAGAAGCTTTTAATAACTGTTCTTCTCCACAGATGAGATACTTGGCACACACTGACCTTGATTCGGGGACAATGTCTATAATCTGTCTGCAAAAAGCCCAGTAGGCTGTACAGAGGCTTCAGTGTCAATCAGAGAAAGAAATGGAAGTTAAACAAGCACCACTAGATTTTGTGCTTTTTCCCCCCATGTCCTGTTTGTTTAACCAGCAGGGTGGCACCAGGTGGATATTAGCGTTCGTGTACAAGGCTTTCACAGAGATTGATGTTCACAGCAACAGCTGAGTTCATTTACAATGCTGTTCTCTGAAAGCCTCGCTGAATAGATTCCTAAAGACAGTAATTTACTGTCTGTCTTTTCCTCTTTTATTATATTCCACCACCAAAGATCCCTATTCTTGTTTGATGACTTAAGTATCCTTGCTCAAAGGTGCTTATACATTTTCAAACTCTATTACTGTTAGAAAAAGGAGAGAAGGAAGAATTATGACTGAGCTGTCTTTGAATAGTTGCCATGGTCTTGCTGTCCTGTAACTATTGCCAAGTGTTACATTGACTTACTATTACTTGGAGGCGTGAACAGCAAACAAACTTGAAAGAAAAGAGTGCAGCTTCTACACAGATCCCTCTGTAGTCTCTACCATCTCCTTTCCTATTTAATGTGTGTGAGTTCATCAGCCTGAGGATTAACGCTGGGTAGGGTTTAAGTCACTGAAGAATTAAAAAGGTGGCAGCGCTTCATAGAAACTTAATAATTGCTTGCACCAGGATAGCATGTGCTAGCCAGTCTTTTCAGAAGAATTTCTGACCTTCAGTCCCCAGTGTGAGGTGACCACATATTACTTCATTCAGTTTGCAGATGGATAAAACCGACAGAGTTGAGCAAAGTGTTTGTATCTGTTTGTAACATAAACGCTTGAAGTGCTCAAACTGTGAGGGCAAAGAAAGTAATCCCAAAACAAAAACAAAACCCACCAAAAAAACAAAAGCGATCTATAAAACTGCAAACCATTATTCCTGATAATTTGTACATTTTATGAGGTGGTTGGTGGTTTTGATGCCAAGGCAGAGAATCAAACAGGTATTTGTTGGTCATACCCTTAAATCAGCATCTGGAAATAAAGATAATTGAAATGGACCAGATGCTGGATCTCCAAGGCTCTCATATGAAAGTAAATAGATATTCGCTGAGGAACTCAATCAAAGTTTGCTGAAATCACTGAGTTTTTCTTCTAAGAGTATTGGGTTTTGGATCAAGCTTTTGAAAAGCTCTCTCATTGTAGTAGCAAACCTATTATCCCATCCAATATCTGCATTGCAAAGTACTTCCTAAGAGATTATACATACTAATTTCAGTCACCAGAATGTTACATCTTGTTCAAATCTTTGTTTCAAGTTTTTGTATTTTAATTTCTCTCATTTAAATGTTATGAAATTAAAAATAAAGAAATACAGGGGAATTGAGTTATAGGAAAAATGGACAACAAACTGCTGCTTATACCTTATAAAGCTCCACCCTGTAACTGAAAATTGCCAAATATAATGCATAGTATGCTATTTTTGTCTCTATTCCAGAAGGGCAGATATGCTCATTTTTCTCAGATAGAAATTGCAGTGAATTGTTGTGAGTAGCTCTTATAAGTACCAAAACTCTGGGTGAATTTCCCAACAAAGGTGATCTAAAATCTCCATTGTAGGTGGATCTGCAGCTTAGTAGAACTTCCCTCATTTTTAAAATGTGAAGAAAAAGGTAAAGAAAAAGTGGGAGACATCTCTGTATCCAAGGGTGATCCTGTTAAGACGGGAATCCTCAAAGTCTAATGATCTTCTATTGTCAGAACTATACTCTGTGTGAGCCTCTATTTTACTACCACCTCCAGGTTTAAGCTTTCTATGAAAGTATAAATAAGAAGAGAAAGGATTAGGTCTCTTCACTGTATAATTTCCCTGGCTTGCTTTTCAGGGTAACTTGTGTGCTGATTTTTTTTTATGTTCAAGAGCTTGGCTTCCTTTTTGTCCCTCCTGACGCAAGCTGAGGCACAGGTATTAATAACAGGAGGAAATTTACATTGCTTTTGCTTGTACATATATAGAAGAGGTCAGTCTTATAAGCAAATAGTCTGTCGCTTGTAGCCGGTGTCAGTGCCACCCTCCTCCAGAATAATCCTAAACGTCACCCTAAGATCACAAAAGACAAAAGTAACTCAACTCACATCATAAACAGTAGATAAATACATGAGAGAGGGACGTGGTATTTAGCAGTTTCAAAAAAATCCTCTCTTCTAATCCTGGTAACACAGATGCACATTCTAAATAGTCAGAAAATCAAATATTGTTCCTGTTAATGTTTTGTTAAGCAATTTTGACAACAATACACATTTGGCCAACTTACAAATATAGCATGCCTTATCCTTTGAATTGTGTGTGGTTTGCACTATGCTAAGAATGACAACAATTACAGAATTTGCATGCATCTGCCAACAGAACAGATGGCCTTGTAGTTGGAGGACAATGGAGCAAAAAGAAAGAAAAGAAATGCTCAAATGAAATCCAAAACAACGAAGAAATTTTAACTAGATGCTGATATACAGGCCAGTAACGAACTTGATTTGAAAATATTGCAGTAGCAGGGAGGGAAGAAGAGTGAAATGGATTTCAGAAGCTTTCTGAGGAAAGTATGGGAAGTGGATGGCCATGCTTCCACCACATTAAATCATGTACATTCCTTAGCCCTCTGCTGGCTACAACTGCTCAGAGTTATATTGGTGTAGCTCATTCAGTCCTAACGTCTATGCTGAAGGTAAAGTGTTGATCATGACAAGCATATGAAGATACTTGTAGAAACAGATCTTAGCGTGTAAATACTGGCAAAGTTGTATAAAATTGATTAAAGTAGTCACTATAGTCATGATTTTGAATAGCTGAAAAAGCTAAAGACATATTCATAGTTCCATTTCTTTTATCCTTGTACTTCAGTGGCTAACTATTCAGATAATCAATGTTGGATAGCAAATGCGTACCAGTACTGATTTTTTCCAACAGTGGAAACCATTTTTCTACCACAGGTATCTCAGTAGCACCGCCACTCTGACAGATGTTTTATAACATACTGAACAAGAATATATCTGTGCCCCATTCAGTTTACAATCTAGGAAGCAGGCAGATTTCTGTGTGTATTTCTGTGTGCTCTTTCTCAGCAAGACAGAGGGAAGTATATGATACAATACTGAGCAACATGGAAGACAGATGCCATAGCACAGAGGTAGTTGAACTGCTAATTTATTTTTTTTTAAAGAAATGGGACAAAAAGAGATTTCGAAATAAATACTTCAGATCTTCAGCAATCCACAGACTCTTCTTCCAATGTATGACAGTCAGTCTGGGAAAAAGAGCACAAAGATCTTACTCGAAAAGATAACGAATTGAACGTAGCAGTATAGCCAATTAGATCTATGGCTTGATCTCAATACTAAACAAAAAACAATAGGAAAGGTGAATATCAGCTAAGAAATACTATGAAAAAAGCTGTCCTAAAAAAAGTGAAAAAAGAAAAAGGAATTCTTAATAATCCACTAAGGAAACATCTGATAAAATGCATCTCTGATTCACAACAATTCCCTGTGATTCAAGGTACTCTTGACAAATGACAGTTGAGTAAACCATACGCTAATATAACCAAGCTTTTCAAGCTGATGTTTTGGGACAAAATCATAGCTAGTGTAATTTGGTATATAACCTACTTGATTGGTGTCTTCTAAATTTCTTATCTATTATTTCATCAAGTCCATATTTCACCCAAAGTATTTTCCTTTTATTAGTATTTATTTTAGGTGCTATTTTTCTCCTAGTTGTCTTGCCACCTGTAAGTACTATAATTCCTGTTTGTTATCCTGGACAGCATTCATTAAGGTCTAGTCACTCTGTATGCACACACTATCTCATCTCACCTCACTTTGCCAGGCACTTCCATGTGACTGCAAAGGTTTTTTATTGAAGAGGGAGGATTTAACACTGAAGATTGCTTCCTGTGCAGTCATCCATGAAGTATTTTTTCCTATTTAGTTATATATTCAGATGTAAATGAGTCATGTTGCTGTGGCACAAGAACACCTCACAGAAGCTAAAAATAAATACATGTTATCCCAGGCCAAGGTCCTGGGACTTAATAGGACATATTTTATTTGCTTAATTTTCCATTTCTTGCTGTATTTCCTTATTTTTGTCTCTCACAGTTATTGTTGTTTATTTAATTTTATTTTATACTGGAAAATGTATCTGTGAGAAGTTTTAAATGGAAGAAATGGGTCTTGCAAATTGTTTTGAAGATTTTGACTTTTTTTTTTGTGGACATTTCTGTGTCCAATCAGATGAGAGGTACAAGGTCTTAGCCTTATTTCTACAGAAGGGCTTGCAACTTGTTCTTTAAAGTAAGTTAGGGATCATTAAATGCTGACAACAGCCAATGAAATCTGTGCATATTTCTTTCATGAACAGAAAGTGTGCTCTATAGAAGGCATCAGATGCTATCCACAGTTAGATATGAATTACACATTCTCTATACTCAGGCAATCAACAGGGGATGTGAATTGCTACAGATACAAATCTAAAAATCCAGCAACTGCCACTTTCTTTCCAGTGAAAACTGTCCTTGAGTGAGGCTGATAGTCCTCTAATTATAAAAAGAAAAAGAATAAATTAATAAAATATATTTTTTTCTTTGTGGCAAAGCTCTACTATTGAAAAGAACTCGCCTAATAAGATCCCATTCAGATATATGTTCAGATATATGGACATCCATGTTCACTTAATATTTTCCTTTAATTCAGATCTTGCAAAAAGACATTATCGTAACTGATACTTTAAATCTTAAAACCCTGTGTTCAGCTGTCTGAATTACTGCATAAAATTAATAATTGAAAATAGAAGAACATTATCATATTGATGTGTTCCTACAGTTAAAAGGTATTTACAACATTTCTTTGGTTTCATACGGTGATTCTTTTTTACATTCAAAACAATAGAGAGACTGAACTCATTCTTAAGAGACGCAAGTAGAAGTGTTTTTGTAACAATTTGGATACTGTGAACATGGTTAGTCACATTCTGAAGTCAATTACATATGGGTAATATTGGAAAATTTCAGTGAAGTTGAATTACTAGTAGAATCTGTCTTACAGATTTTTTTTTTTTAAAGAATTGTTTTCAAAGATCAAATAAACATAACAGTTATACTGTTTGAATTTATTGTCTTTTCCCAATAGGTAAGGTGAATAAAATCATTGCCATAGCTTAGAGCTTCAGATCCTATTACTCACAGTATAACAGAAATCTGAATATAGTCTGCCTACAAGTTCCACTTGCCTTTGTTGCCATAAAAAAATGGGTATCCTGCATGCTTACCACTGCCCACCTGATATTTCCTAAAGGTCCTTGTACGTATTTATGCATACATTCATTGTTAGAGCACCAAAGGTATGATGTGCTTACACCCATGACTCTAACAGCAGAAGTACACTTGAGCCCAAATTAAAGATAACACCACTTACCCATTTATTTGCCCTTCAACCCTGATAGATCCAAAAGCTATTCTGAAGCTGCTGCAACTCACTACAGTTGGTTTTGATTGAGTTTTGGTTTAGTGCTTATATATATATATAAAGTGAGACAGTATTTATTGTATACTGAATGTATATTTTCAGGTATGTTACCCATTTATAGCTCATTATCTCTCTCCCTGAATCTAAACACATACTAGTGTGTGTATGTAATAGCTATCACATATTATATGTTTTCATTCTTTTTTCTGGGAGCTTGCAAAAACATCAGGAGAGTTAACGGTCTAATTTTGCTGACTGAAAGTAATCTGATATCTGAAAACACACTAATTTGAAAATACGTTTATTAATAAACTAGTTTGTCTGCTGGAGCCTTAAGAATATATCTTTATTTTCATTAAGGAAATCTCTCTATCTTAAAGGTGAAGTGTTAAATGGCTAATGGCATTGATTTATAGCTAATAGTCACTTCATTATGGTTATGGGAACTCTGAGGACAGGCTTGGTCTCCAGACTGTGATAAAATGTAGTTTAACTGTGCCATTTATTATTTTTCCTTTTGTGATTAATTGATCATTTGGAATGTTGATTACTTAATCATCCAAAATATTAATCATCAGCCAGCTAAACAATAGCCCTAAATTGGGTTAATATCAATGACCAGGTGGCCACTGAAAGGAAGAAATCTGTCCAATTAAATAGCTTACTTTAGATTTTGTTGTCAAATACTCACTGTGAAGCTCACCTCCCTACTTGCTGCTGAAAGTTCAGTAGTGTCATTTCACCAAAATCTGCTCTCTGAAGTGCTGGAATCTGTACTTTTACTCAGCAAATGCCTGCGTTCTTTCAAAATCCAGGGGAAATTCCACACAGCCCAGGCAATGTTTTGTAAGACCATCGCAAGATCTTCTGTATGCAAACAAATATGCCTGCAGCTCACTGTAAGCTAGCTAATCAATGTGATAATTCAAAGTAATACTGCAATGGTAGCCAAACTCACTGTTGCTATATGAGGAAATTCATTACCACACAATTAAGTGTCCAAAAAGATTCAATCTATATCATCTTTGTTATCCTTGATGAAACAAATTCCCTCCTTCAAACGGGTGTAGTTCCTTTTCACTTTGTTATTGAATGCTGGGAAAGTTATCCTTTTATTGTAGGCTCAGCATAACTGAGAACACAGTTTTCCCCAGCTGGTTCTTTGCACTGAAGATTTAGTGTAGTTTAGTGATGAAAGTGGCAATTGTGTTCTCAAGTTTATTACAAAATAGCACCCAATCTCTGCGTGCCTCAGTTTACTGAACAATAAAGTCTTTTATAATGATGTTATTGATTCAATTTTTTGTAATGGTATTTTACTGAGCTAATAAACATGTCCTGAACCTATGTAATTATTGTGTTGATAAACACAATAGTACTAATGATGTTGTGTTCTGTGCTTTAGCAGGACATTGATGTTTATGGGAAGCAATTCTCTTCCCTCTATCTCTACTCATCTTCCACGTCCCCAAGAAATACAGCTTCATACCTAAGAAAGAGTCTATGATGCAACATTGGGAGAAAAGTACAAGAGATATCCTCGTAGCTGCTTCTTGCTATTCAGTTTCCCTGATAATGGCAATAAATGAAGAAGCCATAACTAATTAATGAACACGCTGTGCTTAAAACCAAACTTCCTGAAGGCCTGTCTGTAAGAGACATACTGCAATCAAAGCATTGGGTTGCTCCTGGAACAAACCAATAATTTTAATAGCTGGCAGCACTTGACAGAAAAATTACAAGCAGATTTAGTGTTAGTATCCTCTGTATTCTTCAGTATAATGCTGTGTCTTCAGAAATCAATACTTAATGTTTCAATCTTATTCAGATCGGTTGATTTCAAGTTTGATACATAGTGCTGTTTTGGCGTAGAAGGATCATTGTTTCCTTTCTAGATCTCAGCAGAAGGGTCTTTGGAAACTGCATTTTTTAACTTCCAACAAGCTAGAGATACTAGGAAATTCTGATAAGTATTTTTTTGTTCTTATTTGGAAGAAAGAAAATTTCTTTTCTTGCTGGTTTTTTGGATTGTTTGCATTTTTATTTTTTTCTTTCCTTTATATTTCACCACAAGAATATCATTGTTGAATTTGAAACTTACCAGTTTTTACAAGACTTTTGTTGAGAAATATTTTTTTGAGTCAAAACTTAGCTTATGGGCAAAAATGCATAAACACAAAAGTGAAGTTTCTGATCAAACTTCAAAAATAAGTATGTACTAAGACACTCTCAGAAAAGCTGAATGTTAAGGAAATAGGAAATTTCAAGTTTAAGCCCTTCCTGTTCTTAACTCGCAGTGGATTTGAATGACATTCTCTCACATCAGAAGCAGGTATCTTTATCTCTGGCATTTTTTGAGATATCATCTTCATACAGTCCTTATTTTCATCCAGAGCAGAAATAGAAAATATTTTGATGATATTTTCTTTTACTCACACACGTATCTTTTATGTCTGTGAAAACAATGAGAGGTTTTTTTCCCGTTAATTTAGTCTCTCCAAATCATTCCTACATCTGTGTCACTCAATTTCTGTTATTTAAAACAACCAATTAAACAACAAAATAATCTGGCCCAGGATTTCTTACAGTTTGTGTTTGTGATTAACCAATATTCCAATGTGGCTTCAGAGTTCTGTTGACCACATGGGTTTAGAACCCCACCTCATGCAAGTCAAATTCAAAGCCAACATTAAGCCTCTTTTAAGGGTAGGTACCACCAATTCTACTCCCCCTTTTCCACCAGTCTTTTGTTCATGTTGAACTGCGGATTCTAAGATGGAGTCTCTCAGGACTAGAAGAGTACCAAGCCTAACTGGGATCTAATTTCATTAGAGACCTGTATTAAAAATAAGCAAATATAAAGTGTCACTGATACCATGCAGTGTATAGACACAGTATATATTTATGCATATCAGGTACATAACATATCATTTCCAAATAAAAAACTGTCTGAGATAATAAATACTGCTTTCGGTTTTAGTGGAAAATTGTCAAAAAAAGTTGGCTCCATTATAATCATAATTAATGACATCAATTATTAGGAAACAGAAATAGTGCTTATGGTTTTCAAATGTTTCTGCACTACATGTTGACTGACAAAAAAGATAATGTCTGAGAGTAGATATAGAAAGGCACAGAGACTCATTTGGTATAGCTCTGCTATTATGCAGCAAATGAGAATGTGATATGAATGTACTTTGAGATTAAATGGCGGTATGGTCAGTTGCTGGAACATAGGCAGGCATGACATTGATTCCATAGAGGATCATAAAAAAGATCATTTACATAAAATGAAATAGGATCTAAACCAAGACTTTTACTTCACCATTATCCTTTTCAAATTTGGGAGAGCAAGTAAGCATTGTAACAGCTCAGAATTCTAAAATGCAGCACTCAGTGGTGTACAGATGGGCTTCTGTCTGCTTCAGACTCTAACATGCCCCTGTAGACAACTCCAAATCTTTCTCCAGCTACAGGCTCATATGTCCCACATGTTATATCAGCTCTTCAGGAATCCACACAGATTTCAGACATCTCCTGGTTCTCTCAGATAAATGATGGCCAGATGTCACTGGGATAAAATAACCAATGGGAAGCAATACTAAAGAATTCTGCACTCATATGTGTATCTTCAAATCCCAGGAATTTCCCAGACAGTGGAAATTTTCCAGTGATAATAAAAGCTATCAATGGCATTTTGAATAAGTTATTGTTAAAATATGTTTCTAAATAGATTTTTATATTTAAAACTTATTCACAAACATTAATCTGAATTGGATGCAATATAGCAGTAGCTAGATACAAATGACACCTCAACGATCAATAATAAGTCACAGAGTTTAAGGACTATTTGTTCAAATATGCTCAATGATAATAATAACCAAAATTATAATTGTTAAACTTTTATTCATTATCTTTGTGAAATAAGCCCTTTAGCACGTTCGAATAAAAAAAGGAAAATAAACAAGAACAATCAGATGAGAGACACAGACGAACAGGATACTGAGCTCCAGTCTCTTCCTGGCCTACTCAAAGTAGATGATATGGCATGTGAGAAATAGAAAAGGTCTTACTAGCAAAAATATCGCTTAAGGTGTTGAGCATTTGATGCTGAAAAGAACTCCAGGAAAGTTACACATGTATAAAATAGAGAGGTGATGAATTAATAGCAAAACAAAGCGAACTCCCAAGAGAACAGGTAGCTAAAAGAAGCAGAAAAGAGTATCTTCAAATTCAACTGAAGCGCAGCAGAAAGGAGCCTGCAAAATGGGACACCTAGTTCCTGGTCACCTAGTGTGAGGATCCAAACTAGGAAGCTGTTGATAGAGTGATCAGGTAGACAGTTAAGGTATTCATTACTCTGATGTCACACATGCTCTATGAAAAAATCTCTGGCTTGACAGATGAACTGTATTTTTTTTTCTCTTGATCTTAAAGGATCATATCTAAACTCCTACCCAAGGACCTTACAAAGCTCCACAATCTTCAGTTTCCAGGGGAAAGGCAGATACATTCAACAGAAACAATGGGAGACAAAACAAATAGTGATGACCCACTGTGCTAAACGACAGAGAGAAGAGATTATTCAACTTCTGCTACAACTCAGTAAAAGCAAGAATACTCCTTTCACACAGAAGCATTAGAGTATTGGAATGAAATACACTGTAAAGGCATCAAACACCCAGCTAGTACAGGGATTCAGTACCCCATACAGAAATGATGGTAAACAAGCAATGAAAGCTATAGAAAGTGGTCAAGAAGTTAGACTACCATCTAAGTTACCAAAATACAAATAATCAGAAAGTTCAAATGAAAATGGTAATAAAATCAACTGCTACAGATCACTGAACAGAATAAGTTGATGTTGCAGGATTGTTTCACTACACAGGCATGTGCAAAATGAAGTAAACCCTCTGAGCAGTGCACTCATGCCTAAATCCAAAAATGAAAACTGTGTAATCAATGTGACAACAATAAGTCAACAATGAGTTAACAGGAGTGAAGATTTCCTCTCCAGTATGCCAAATATGAGGACATTCAGAAAAAGATACATTTTTTAAACTACTATAAATTATAAAATACTTATATCTCTATGTATTTTGATATTAATTTGTTAATTCCTCTAAAAGCAATCAGGAATTGCCATTCCTTACCTTGGGAGGCGAGAAAAGAAATGTCTGAGTGGTTGTAGTGATTTTCCACTGTGTTATAAACTGGAATTCAGCAGCACGCTGGTCTCCCTTGGAGTTTGTCTGTGATCTTTTGGCAAGTCACTTAATCCTTCAAAACCACAGTAAAACAAGAATAATACAACTTTTATGAGCTGTTTGTAGTTTGATGATAACAGATCTGTTGTACTCACACACAGAGGTATGAAGATGTTTACACTTAATGTTCCAAAGAAGAACTAGCATGGCATCGGACACCTATGGCAAAAGTAAAAACTCTCTAAAAATACCAGTTATGAGGGGAAATATGTTGATATTTGGAAGCACAGAAGGGCAGTTTTGGAACATATTTGCATGTGTTGGGCATGTTTAAAAGACATTGGTTTTAAATAGGAAATTATACCTTCTAGTAGAGACAAGTTCGTAGTTTTGAACATGTGTAGAAATCTAGGCTGACTCTGCCTAAATATTCCTCATGTGGTGGTTTCCTTAATCCAAACCAATGGCTTTTAGTACTATGTTAAAATATTCAAGCCTGAAATAAGAAAATGTTGAGAAACCTAGTGCAAGAGTCTCCTGTGAGCAGGGACAAATGAAGCAGTTCAGTCTCTTGTGAGCCGAGTTGTTCAGTTCACCACTTGATACACTCTTCTTCAAGAGCTGAAATAACAAAAACTGTGGGCAGATCTGTGGGAGTTATTTACACTGGCTTTTGGTGGTTAGCACAGCTAGAACAAGAGGCCAATGGATTGAGGAACAGCTAACAAAGTCCTAGCACCATATCACATCAACTTAATTCAGACCTTAGTACCAGGACCTTAGCCTTAAAAACATGAGCGAAGGAAAGCTATTGCAAGAGGAGGACAGCAACCAGCTACCCTTCAGTGGCTTCCTGGTGACAGAGACTATAAATTGATTTAGTTCTATTGTGGAAATTAGGTGCTCTTCTCTATTAAGTCTTCTGGTTAAACCTTTTTTCTGCCTCTTAAACAAACCACTTGGATCCCACCTGAGAGAGGGGAAAACGAGTTCACTAGAAGCCTGAATTTTAATGTCATTTCCCTAAATTCAGATGATTTTGCCAGAGATTTAAGCCAGGACTTTTTGTAGTGACCTGTAATTTCAGCCCAGCCGTTGTTACTTTCTATCATATCAGACGGGGACATCTACACTTGTTTGGTCATGCCCCACCTGACCTAGTGTGAGTCTTAAGTGTGCTGCTGGGTATAGTCTGAGGAGACCCAGGGAAAGCAAACTTCCTGCAAAGGTGTTCGGAGTGACATTGGCTTTCCTCTAAACTACTTTATTCCTAAGAAGTTAGCAAGTATTATAGCTCCATCTATTCAATGGCTCTCCAATGAGAGAAATAAACAACTCAGGAGCACTGAAAATCAAATTTGCGTCCTTTCGTAAGTGCTAAGAATTTATTGGTGATCTGGTTAAAAGCCTTCCTTTCTATCCCTGATACATAGCAGAGACACAAACTCAAGAAAAGCTGACTGGGAAAGTGATATCACAAGGAGGAAGATAGCTGTTGACAACATAAAACATCCTTTCTTGTCTACAGATTCACTGCTTCCATTCTCTTCACGGGCAATATAAAAGAAATTGAGAGCACAATCTACTAGAAAAGGAGGAGTCCAGCAAACTGCCTGATGTATTTTCCTTCTCACCTCAGGACTGTCTACTACATAATTGGCAATAAATTGTTATTACTTCCCACTATGGCAATTCCCTTTGTGGCTTTTATATAGTTTGGATAGACTATGACTGAGCCATAGAGAGAATAAAAAAAAAATACAAGCACAGAGCTTAAGTGCTCTCAATAAGAAAAGAATATTAGTGACAATAATGTAAGTCCTGAAAAGGATTTTTGTATTTCCCATAAGCTGTACAATAGAAACTTTGTTCATATGCCACACCTTGGACCAGGTCAGCACAAAGAATATAACTTTCTTTTTCTAATAGCACATTATTAACAAGTGCATTTGCATCCCACTTGTTTGCAGATGTGTTGCCATTCCTGTGTAAGTAGGTTGTGTTAGCTGACAGAAGTAAACAATAAGAAAATTGTATCACCTAAGGGTTTACTTGCTCTGTCCTGTTGGTTCTTACTTGCCTTTCTCCTTTTTTCTCCACTTCTTTTGCTCTTTACTATCTCAATGTGTAACTGAATATCTTAACACTCTGAAGGTACCTTAAAATAGAGTTTTCTTGTCTTTTTTTTTTCTAAACAACTGGACTTCCTGCTGGATTCCCGAGTCTATTTGAGATTCCAGAGATATTTACAGAAGCTATATTTACTAATCAAAGTAAAAGATAAATTGAAATAAACAATGACTCCTACATGCCCTCTCTTGTAATGTTTCATGATTTTCTTTGTTGTTTTTTTATATTGTTGAAAATACATTGGGATTTTTGCTTTAGAGATTGAGAGAAACAAAATAGAGGATTGTACAATTTGCAACATGACTTGAAATGATTAGACCAGCTGGGGTACAAGTAATAAGAGGAGATTCCATAACAATTGACATAATGCCCCATATTCAAGAAAAAATAAATAGTATAGAAACAAACTAAAGAAACAGAGGGGAACATAAAGAGGCTTCTGGATCTCAAGGCACCACAACTACAGGGATTTTTTTTTTGCCTGGCCTTTCTGTCTCAGCCATTTCTATTGCACTCCCCAAAATAACTCCCAAGCCTTTGGAATGATTGACAAAGATCCTATGGACAGCTTCACAGAGTAATATGACACTGCTTAACTTCAGAGACTTAACCTGACACTGCAAGGTTTGCTTATACATAAACCTTTTTTATGAAAGTACCAGGAGACTTTAAGGACTGAACCTAAGTTTCTCCAAATCAGGTCTCATTTTGTCCTGTGAGGTCTTATGCTGTCTCTGTTAAAGCCTGATACTGAAAACTGTAGTTTGAGTACAAGACACAGAGAAATTCTTATTTGTTCATACCAGTGCTGTCAGTAATTCATCTTTTCATCCTTACCAATCTTTTAACATATTGAAGCAAAATCTTCCCTTTCCACATATTTACAATGAGGCTAAAGACAGAGGGGGAGAGAGAGCGCACTCAGAGAGATGAGAACGTCCTCAGAAACACAAGCGTGGAGTAGAAGTGTACTAGTTAGAGATGTGCATGGAGAAAGAAGACTGCACTGAAAATAGAATCCAAATAAAAAGAGCCAAAATAATTTTTCCAAAGCTAGACTTGAAGGTCTTACTATCTTCTATAGAATGAATGCTTTCTCATGCCATAAAAGTCCAGATTCAGGACAATGCAAAGATTGCTTCAAGCCTTTTAGAAATACAAAGGATAATAACATTGTCCATCTGTAAGGTGTGGTTAAAATATTCTGTTATTTACCTTCCACATTACTTATGAATAATAGTTCACTGCAGAGATGTGAAATAATGTTGGGCCAAATCCTGTGATTTTTTTAATTTTTCTTTATTTAGGAAAAAGTCATGTTAAAGTCAAGGCATGTGAAGTCTTTTTGAAATCTCTTTTATTCATAATATCTTTGCTGTTGAAACAGAACTCATATTATGTTAACATGTTTGCTTTCTGTTTTCTACTTGAAATTACCACAGCCTGATGAAAAGTGCATAATATAAACTAAACTTCAAAAAGAAAAAAAGAAAATCAAAAACAATCCTTGGAATGAAAACTGTTTATGCACCTGTGTTCATTTTCTGTCTTCTTGATAAACAGAGAAAACTGAATCAAAACTGAGTGAGCGTTTAGTCACCTTTCCTCAGAAACTTGGAATTTTTCCCATTGCATGCCTATAACCATACACATTACTGAGGTCTTTAATGTGTTTAATAATTCTTGACTTTAAATCCTAATCTTTAATAATTCTTAATTCTTTAATTAAGGATAAAGTAGTTTATGCTTGGAATGCTGACACGAGGTGCTTTGATTATTTTTGTTTATTTACTTATTATCTCTTTCTTGGAGAGATTCCCTGGATACAGTCCAACTAGTTTAGGAAAAATAAAAAAATTTAGACCAATTACATTTTCTTTTGTCATAATGAGGGGTATACAAATGTACTGAATGTTTTCATGCCAAAAAAACCCAGTATCTTCTATGGCAATGTATTCCTTCTATTCATGGTGCATCTTGTTTTGCATTTACTTGCATGATAGTAAGAAGGGAGTTTTCTGGTTTTCAGATTTTATCAATGACAAAACCCTTTTTTATGAAATAGATGGTAATACGTGGTTACTGTGACAACAGTAGCTAAGTATATTTAGTGATTGATGGTCATTTCCAGTTCCATTAGCCACAAAATAAAATTTCTAGAAATCTTATTAAAAAAACATCGACTCTATTATATCACAAGGTAAATATTTTAGATTAAATGCTGATATTTTTATGCAGCTGAACAGAACCCTGTTTTACAAATGCTCCCATCATAATTTTTTAAACAACTTGTGGCAGAAGATACTATTCAGAATGCAGTAAGTATTGGCTCTGTAGCGTATGAAATAATGAGATACAAATAATTTTAAAAAAGAGATGACAAGAAAAGTACATGCAATGTTAATAAGAGACAATAAGAATTTTGGGGGTGGGAGAGTGGGAGGGACCAAAGTAATTCTTGGAGGTACTCAGCCCTGCTATGTCTTCATTTTGATGGACAGTAAACTGGTTCCAGTATAGAATATATTAGAATATCTTTGAACACTATCACAAAACAAATTGTTCTGAGAGTGATATTTTTTAATTGTGTTTGTAATGCTGAAAGAAAGTAGAAATTACAAGCTAATAATTCCTTAGCGTTATTTTAAATTTCTTTCATCTTAATGGAAAAGAAAAAAAAATGTTTTTTGATCCAGCAAAAAGTGTGTCATGTTTGAGGTGGTTACTGGCTTTTTTTCCTTTTTAAGAAACTGAAGTGCATTTCAAAATGCAAGAGTAGAAGAATCAAAAATAATATTTCCAACATCTTGAACTTTTTGCAGGTTTTTATTTTTTTTTTTCTCAATTGAAATCATTACTAGAATTCATAAAACAAGGAACTTGAAAGGACTTTGACAGGTCATCTAGCTTCTCTTTGTAAATTTGATGGATTCTACATGAACATTTGAGTCAATCCAAAACCCTTTAGTGAAAAACATTTTTTCTGAAAAAAGTCACCCAGTTCTGTCATGTGGCCTAAAGTTAGGGTAAAACCATCATATTTTCCGCAAAAGGTTTGTGGTTTAGAGGAGTCCTAAAAATCTGACATTATTAGAGATGCTAGTTTACAGTCTTTTCATCCTGTAGGCCATCTTCCATCTTACAGGCATTAAATAAATACTTAGAGAAAACATACTCTGCAAAGAAAAATAAATGCAGACGAACTCTGAAATTCTTTTTGTAAGCAAAAAGTCAAGGCTATGTGGTGTCTAGAACAGTAAAGTTAATACTTGTCTTCAGCAAACAACCTATGTGATATTTATGATGTATCACAAATTCCTGCTCACCATGTCCCTTTGTTCTCAAGTGATGTAGAGCAGAATTTGCAGTATTTCTGGAATCAAAGGACTTGTTAGTAATTTTGAATTCTTTCTTTTTTTCTTTTCTAAATTTTACCTTTCCCTGCTGTATTTTAATTTTTATTCTGATTCACCACAAATATGTCACTAAACTCCTATGCACCAGCTCAGTGTCACCAGCCCTTCGAAGTGAAATAGAAATAGCAATTTCATGATAGTCTGAAAGCAGAAGTAAACCACTTTGCAGTTCTGCTCTGAATGTATGTGCTTCCTAGTTACTACTACAAGATTTCATAGATTTATAGCACTCTGTTAGGCTCTGTCTGTCTGGTTTTTGAATGCTCATTTTCTAATGAAAACTGTTTATTTCATGTGCCTGAGGTAACATTGTCTTTTCCTATAAAACTGAATCGCTCAGTGTATGTGAATACAAAATTCTGCAGGGCTGTTTTGGATGTCTATACTAAATGAGATTGGGAAAACAATAGGAAGGGTCATGCAACCTGATACAGGACAAAAATCTAAGCACTGAAATAGCTATTATAATGGTAGAATGCAACACCATTGTTGATGTATAAAGCAAAAAACTGATAAGTGTGAAATACATTAGTAAAGTCTTCTTCTTCACAAGAAGAGCTGCAGTAAAGATGACTATACCCTAAAATTTTATGCAGCCTGTTTTTGCATATGGGTGGCTTCCTTTCATGATGGATGATTTTATGTTCCTGGACAATGTGGTAATCCCACTGACAGTTTAAGAACAAGTTTTGATGTCCTTGCAAAGTAGCAATGCCTGCAGGATAGAGAGTTTGCTATGTTTGAAAACCTCGCCTTCAAATAGAATTGTTGGCATTCCAGATACCACCATTAACTAAAACTTTTGTTTTGAATGGCTATAGGTATATCAGCATGAAAATCTAGTTCTCACAGAATGACGGTCTGTAGAATAATGGTGAGGATAGGTAAACCTATAGCTGTAGATTGAATTTTAAAAGGAGAAATCATGCTACGTTATCATTGTTGATAGTACAGAGGACAAAGGGATAAATAATTCAGAGACTGAAAAGAAATGTTTATTAAAAGAAATGGGGGAGATTCAAAATAGTGACTTGCTTTTGTGTCTATGTGGATGTGTACACATCTATACAACACATAAGGAAGAGCAGTAATGGGTAATAGTTCAAGGGCCATATCAGGCTAGGAAGTTTCCTAAAAATGACCTTAATCCAGGCCCCAGGCAGGCAGCAGAGTCCCCTAAGAGGAAGGTCTGTCCAGCATATTGAGCCCTTTTTTCTCCACAGAAGGGAGTCACCTACAACTATAACCCATTTTTTCTTCCTCATGGAGGTGGTCGTGATAAAGGGTGTAGACCTTTCTGACCCTGGCAACACCTCTGGTATAGGTAGACTGTCATTCACATCATCCATTGACTGGCCTTCCACTTCTAGAGCCTCATATCTGTTGTACAGAGGCACCTGGGAAGGTAAGGTGGGCAAGGAGGGGCTAACCCTGCTGCCCTGAGTGTGGACTTGTCTTCATTCACTTCTTTCCTTTTAAACTACTACCTTCAGCCTGGGTGGGGGAGGATACAAGATCACTTGATCCTACTTTTTTTTTCTGGTGGTTATTCCTGTTTCTGTCTCGGGGAGGGACAGAGTATCACCACAGGTACCACCAGTCTGTCTTTTTCTCAGCCTCCCTGATGCTTCTTAACCTTTCTACTTCCTCTCGTAGCTCTGCCACCAGGCTTAGCAGATCATATGTTTCCTGACATTTCCTCAGTCTGTGCTTCTCCCACGCCCTTGCACATGATCCATATGTTTAAATCTCACAAAGACCTCATTTTGTTTTTGACTGAGATAAAAGATACTATTTTTTTCTGATTCATTTATAAGATATGTGCTACCAGATTGATCTTCCAAACACCCAGACATGGAAAAGCCTTCTTGCTCTCAATAATATACAGGCATTTGATTTTTACAGTAGTGTAAACTCATTATAAAATTATTACATATGTGCACTCTGAGAAAAAAAAATATTCAAGTATTCTTACCTTTTTTTTTCTTTTTTTAAAAAAAATTTCTTTATGGCCCAGATGAATATGTTTATAACTATTACAATTAACACAAACTAATATTTGGATGACTCACATCATGAATCACAGTCCTGCAGGCACAACTTATGAAACTCAGTTCCCCAATGTGCCTTTTTGGTAAATAGCAACCAGCAGTACATATGAGACCAGAAATCTGACAGAAAGTTTTGGTCAATATCAAATGCCAATTATGAAGATTTTTATTTGAACAAATCAACAGAATTCCAACTCCCACAAGATCCTGCAATCACAAAATTTTCCCAACAGCTTTTGTCACATGATATTCTTCTCCTTTTCATACTTAACTGTCTTTGCTGTATCATCTGTATTAAAAAGAAAGGATAGGGTGCTTAAGAGAAAGTGCCATCTTTTTGCCCTTGTGGAAGTACATCATTAGCTATGTCTTAATTTCAGTATTCCAATGTGAAATGTGGAAAAATGTGATAGGATTCATTTACTCTACATTTGACCTGATATGATCACTCTAAGTTGGGAGTATCTCTCAGTTGCTGTTTTCTGTAACAAAGCATTTATATTTAAAATTTACTGAAGGCACAGATTTTTCTTTCAGGATGGATTTTCTCTGGCTGGATTCGACTTCTGTTTTAAAGGTCAAAGTAATACTAATGAAACATATAGTCAGGTGTGTACTCCTGGAGAGATGCTGGAGGAGTAGGAAGGATTTAGCCCCTGAATGGTCTTCAGTGTGTTTCTCAATCACACAAGGCAGAACAGAGCTATGAACTCCCCTCCCACTGCTCCTTACAACAGTTAAGGTACTTCTGGAGATGCATGGATCTGTAAAATTTGGTGGGTTGCATTTCTATTTGATTTTCTGTACTTATTGAGCTTCTCTTGGAAGCTTAATAAGCTACCAGCCTTTAACAGATTATTCTGATTACCACAGGCTAAGATACTGTGGTAGGTACTTTAGGAAAGAGTCATTAACAGCACTGGTTATTGTCTAGATTTTATGAAAGTCATAGAAAATAATTCCTTTGGTTTTGGTGAGTACCTTTGTTATCACGTCTTCATCAAAAAAATCTCATTACATTTTATGAAATTTAAATCCATACTGTATTTTCAAGTACAGATTTTGTGCCATGTAATGCACTATGATCCACACCCACTACGATCCTCTACTGGGAAAAAAACAAAGTTTGGAGGTAGCTTTTCCATTTTTTATCAACACATTTTAATGGTCAAACTGTGGCTGAATCATGGAGGTTTTAAATTTGTTTTCACATAAAACATCTATATTATATATGTGGAACTGTGGTAATTTTATGTGATGGATCGACTGTCTCTCTATGTAGATACAGACATGCAGATATAGCCATTTGAAAAAATGCAGTGATTAGAAACAAAGTGGCAACTCTGCCTTTGTTCACATCTTTTTCAGTGAGGGTCTTCACTGAATAAAGTAGAAAGTAGGTAAGATTTTAATAGCTTTCTCCTCTCTTCCTTTCTTTGGACCACTAGAAAATGTTGCCTCTGAAATAAGTTTACCACTTTGACATAATGTTGAATGCAATTATTTTCTTTAATGAGACAATTCCTGCTCTGGAATACAAACAACAAAAATATCACCCAGTTTGACCAGAGGTAAAATAGGCCAGATTGTATTAAAAACAGGACCATCAAAATTCTTTTTGCAGTCAGTAAAGAAGTTCCCACTGGTTTCCATAACTATATGCCTAAGGCTTAAAATTCAACACAAATATCTGATGGGAGGAACCTTACAATTCTTTGGTTTTCTATATACTATAAATTATAATATTTTGTATTCCTTTGCAACATCTTTCTATTCTCATGTCACATATGAGTGGGATTTTCAAAAGGACTTAGTATTGGTCTATTGCAGTTTCTGCTGAAGCCTATGACAGCCTTGTCAGCAACCTTGATGGCAACAGGTAAACTAGTAGGGATTTGAGAAATTCCCACCCCTATCCATTGTTAATTTCTTTCTAAAAGAAAGACAGAGTAAGTCAATTTACTGTTACTACTATTTCACTATTAGTTTTACATAATAAATCAAAGCTCTGCCTGTTAATTTGGTAGCTTATTTATTTTTCTATTGTTTATAACCACTACAGTTTTGGTATTCATAAGAAAAACAGTTTGATTAAAAAAAAAAGAATCAATAAATGATTAGCAGTAACCAAGCACCAGCAACGTTAGGCTGATCGTAACTGCTGGCTGTATTCAAGAGACTTCTGTCATTTCCTCCTTCGGAAAACTTTTTGTTGCTTAGACAAGTAAACAGGGCACGTGACAGTCATTTCTGTCGTTTTATTCCATTTTCCTAGACATTTATGCATTGCCATGCCAAATAGTCTTGTAGCTCTCAGTATTTCACAATACCGCATTTGAAGAACTCAATGTTTTACACATTGACATCCCTTTCAAATGAAGCAAGAGTGATATAAACAAATGCTGGGCCTGCAACAAAGCTCAACTGTTAGTTAGGGAGTAATGTGAATTGCTGAAGAATCTGGTTTCAGAACAAATTTTTTTGTTCTTTTGTTTTTTTGTTGTTTTGTAGTACTGCCAAAAAGCACTTTGCTGAAGGGTCAAATAGGGGAAATAATGCCAGTTAGCAACTCTGCAGAGTACCTTCTTCCTAGCTCCATCCATTTCAACGTAATGCACAGAAGTAAATATGAATTGAAGAAAACAGTTCAACCATTTTTCTCTTGCAATTTTTTTTACCCATAAAAGTACAATGGAACCATCACAATATAAGCTCCTACCACACCTGAGTGACCATGTGGTACTCTTATAGTACTTGAACCATTCATCTGGTTTCTGATCTGGGAACTCAAGAGGAAGAGGCAAGGGGAGGAGTGACAGAAAGCACCTTCTTATTTCAAATATGCTCTAAAGAGAAGCTCTGAAATTGAGTGAACTTGATCCTTCCTAAATTTGCCTTTCTACTTCTTTCCGAGGATGTATATCAGAAATTCCGTGGATATGTGGCTTTTCTCACAGCAGGATGATTTTTGTACATAGAAAACAGAAGTAGATGATTGCCCGGGCCAAGCGTCTCTATTTTTTACAGTTAAAGCCTCTTTGGGAATGTTCAACATAGGTTGTTCTTTTTTTTTATTTTATTAAAGCATCATCTTGATTTTGCTTGAACTTATTCATTCATCCTTGATGAAAAGTTAAGTAATAGTAAGACCTAAAAGTCTGGGGCTTTTTAAAAAATGTATATAGTAGTCATTTGAAATATACACTACCTACTGCTGGATCAAAGCTTAGAGCACTTAGTACTGGCTCAAGTGTTACCTAAGTAGGAATAGTAGGAAGCAAGCTGCCCATAGTTTCTCCTTCCTGTTACTAATCACTGAGACGTTACACCTGGTGCAGGTAAAACAACTGTTCTTTAGTAGTTGCCTATTCTGCAGGTCTATCTCTTCATGTCATCATATGACACATAATCATTCACCTCCATCCAAGAGTATATTTATATACTTTTAAATTCAATTCTGTGTACAGAAAAAAAATAGTAGTATTCCAAAATCCAGATCCTACAACACTCTGAGTCATCTCCATGAATCTCTTGATAAGTTGATTGATTTTAATTAAAATTTAGGGTACTCAATTAACTTCTGTCAATTTGAAAACTCCATATACTTCTAGTTTCTCACTGCTGTTTTGGATAGACATGGGGTAAAATTCCATTTTAAGTAGCTTTGGGCTGTGTACATTTTACCCTTCAAAGAATCGTAAGAATGAAACGAAAGATGAGAAGGTGTGAAGCCACATCCTAAAACCATTTCCTCAGGAGGAGTCTTATATATCAGCAGGAGTGAGTGTGTTTTTATCTATGTAAATTCCCTGAGAAGCCAGAATATGCTGACAGCACATTGAGGATCTTTTCTTTCTTGCCATTTGCATGTCCAGCAGCATCTTTCTCCATATATTTGTGCACACTGGTAAGGGCTCCTAGGCACATGCCTGAATCTTTATGTGGCTTTGTTATAATATCTAGACATTGAAATATGGAGCTATATTTTCTATGACCCTTTTTTTTTTTTTACTAAGATAAATCATCCTTTCTACTTATAATTACATCCAAAAACACGTCTCGTTGAAGTAATGGTGGAAAGATAAAGTGAAAATACTGTAAAAGATTCAATTAATTTTCATCACTAATGAATGCATTGGAATTTGAAAGGAAGTGATTATTCCATAGAGATAAGCATAAAAATAAATATCTGGAGAGAGGCTGCAATAACCAAATAATTGATTAATCAATTAATCATTCTGCATACATTTAATTAATCAGATAGAAGCATCATAGAACAAAACAGAGATTTTATATAAATGGAGCTGGAATTTTAGTCATTAAAAAATCACCAGCTGTTCTTTTGATAGATAAACTCTTTGCTGTAAATACAAGCATGTGCTCTTTTTCTCTGTTTTGATTAATCAGTGAGAGAATTCAGGTATAAATATTTCCCTGATTATCAACTTATACTTTTTATGACTCATTTTTATGAGAAATATGTGAGCTTTGCGATCTATTATTATCATGTAGTAATCAATAGTTACTTGCAAAGAGCCTGCTTTAAAATGTTAGGCTGGCTAAATTTCTTTCGACTAATGAATTTACAGGTAGATATGTGTTCCAGGAAGGGCTCTGAATGGCCTTCCTTTGGCTCATCCCTATAATCCAGATGCATACCTAGAAACCTTGGCTGGTTTCTTTTTCTTCCTTGCTTTTCCTTGTCTTGCCTTGCCTCATCTTGCCTTTTATGAACTTAACTCCTGATTCCTTACTAGCATCATTGTATCTTATCTCTTTAGAAGTATCTCAGAATTTCCTACTTACAAGTAAGATACTTCTAATATTCAGTGTGTCCGTCACTACTCTATGAACTTACTGGGAATTTCTACCTTGTCAATTTGCAAAGTCTCACACTTCTCACTGGAATTCTTCTACTCTTAAACTAAATCTGGGTACAATGCACTCATGGTTGCTTAGCATGCAATTTCACATGCCACATGCATTTTCTTCCCTTTGAAAGAAGGAGTCCAGGACATATACTTCCACCAGTGCAGTACATGGGGGTGAGAAAACTTCTTAAAATACATGAAATTAAGCACTAGATGAAAAAACAAAGAAATGAACAAGCAAACAAACAAACAAACAAAAAATACCCACTGTAAACTATGTCAATGCTTTATTTACCTGAAGATGCAAGGTGGGGCCAGACACCCTTGTCACTAGAGTAGAGCCGATGGACATGGACAGAGAGGAAAGTGGTCTGAGGGAGAACCCTGAGAGAACAAGCTCCTGCAGTGGAAGCAGCATAAATTGGAGTGGCAGCTGCCCATGGCTGCTGCTCATACACCTCAAAACTTGCCTAAGCAGCAGTGGTCAGTTTTGAGGACTCTGCTTAAGCAAATGTCATAGCAGTGACATTTCTGATCCCTCACCATCTGCCTCTCAGGCAATCCCTGTTCGCCTGCTTAGCTGCTTGCAGGGCCTAGGCTGGTCTCCATTCTTTCCTAACATTATGTGGTTTAGATTTTACCTTTGTTATCAAAACGATTCCTTTATAAATCTCCACTCTGTGAGGCAATTCTGTATATTGCATCGGTCTGAACTGTAACTCCTAGATATGCAAATTTCTATTTTTTGTAAACTGTTTTATACGGTTAGATGTTATTTGATTCTTTGCCATTCAGATTCATTATGCTGAAAATACTTTTTATTACCAGTCTTGTCTCCAAGGAATATCAAACTTTCTTCTGTCACCACTATTTCCTCCTCCTCCTGCTGTTTATTCCTTCTCTCTAACTCAGGAATCTTATACACAAAATCCTTTTTTGTGGTAGAGAACTATTGGCATTAGCAGAGTCCCACAAGCTGTTGCACTGAGATTTGTATTTTTTTCAGATCCATACTGAGAAAATATGTTAAGATTTTGAATTATTCATTCAAGTGACTGGTCTTTCAAGGATCATCCTAAACAGTCTGGATTATTTCCTGTTGTTTTGACAGCAGCTAGGTCATACAAAAACTTTTGAATTTTAAGAGAAGGTCATGGGAATCAATACTAGTGTAGAAGTATATAGTATAGGACAGCCCTTATACTGAAATAACAAAACTTAGAGAGGGGTACAGGGAAGGCAGTCCAGTCATAAGGAATGAGAGAGGCAGTTACTGAACTCAGTCTGGGTTTCACTGTGGAGCTTCATATATGTTAGTGTAATCTTTATAATGCAATATAAAATTTTTGTTAAATCCAAGATAACAAAAGGAACTCTAAGTAAAGGAAAGTGCCTACATGGTGAAGCGGACCTTCTAGAAAGAAACAGTCCTTTTAAAAATACAAAAAAAAAAAGGTTAAAATTATTGTTTACACATACAGTCTCCTTTTTTTTCACAAAGACTTTCTTAAAGCTAGAGAATATATAATAGTGAATGCTATCAAGATCACAGATAATTTTCAAAGGTACATCCTGTGATTTAGGTTTGCCCATTTGTGAGGCCCATAGCTGGCATTATTGTTTGGGGGTTGATTGGGGTTTGTTTTCAGATTTGAAAATCCACAAAAGAATTTATTTCAGAGAAAAACATCCTATGTGAGAGTGTTACCCTTTTTGGTGAAAATGTTTTAATTTAAACATGAAAATATCATGGAGCATGGAAGTCTGCTTCATTCTCAATTTGCAATGAAATTAAAATATGCTGAGCATTTTAAATTATGTAAGCAATACTCCCATTGCCTCCCTTGTCCTAACAAGTAATTATCTTCATTTTCTTTAACATTTAAAAAAAATCACATTGCTTTTCCCTTATTAATCACATTAACCTTCTGCATAATCCCACAGTAAAAGCACAATTCACAATTTGTGACATTTGCAAGCTCTCTCCATGGAAACTAGAAAGACACTACAAATTCAAATTTATATCCAATATCTTCAAAATCTCCCTTATGTTGTTTGTGCTTTCTTCCCTCCTGTTTTAGAGATTACACTTTTTTCCCTTTTCCTGCCTTCAAGTTTCTCATAAGCTGTCCCATTTACATGAAATTTCCTCTTTCTCTACTTTTCTTACATCACAGCCATTCCTCATTGAAGAAAAAGTTACATAGTATAAACTGAATAAAAATAGCATGGCTAACATAACATGAAAACCAAGGAAAACTCTCTTGTAAGATAGATTTTTGTTTTGACACAAGTCTGTTGAGGATTCCTGAACATAAAAATCCCTGATAAAAATGTATGGAAAGATGTGAAAAAAGATTGTTTTTCAAAAAACACCAAGCTGTAAAATTTAAAAAATACTTCCACAGAAAGAAAGGGTACAGATAGTATGTAAGAATGATACATGTAATCCTGGTGAAAAATAAAAGTCCTCATGCCAATATATTTATTCACTTGCATATAACATATACTGGCATGTTTTTATTAAGGATATGCAAGTTGTAACTAGATATACTTTTTTCTTTTTTTTCTTGTCTCTAAAATTCCCTTAGTATTTGTTTTAATGCATAAACTCTTGGTATTAGTTGAGATGGTAAGAAGAAATATGCAAATACTGAAGAAATACAAATAGAAAACTGAAGACCTCCTTTCTTTCAAGTCTCCTGAAACTGCCTTTGCAGTCAAACATCTCAGGTTCAATTAATTTGGGTAATTTTACTGAACATCTCAACAATTGAATTTAGAATGTTTTCAATTTCAGCCATCATTAGTCAGGAGTCAGACACTGACCTTGTAGCAAAAGTGAGAATTACAATCCAATTCTTTTCGATGTTCATATTCTTGAAAATAGACATGTTGGCTGCTGCATAGAATTACAGGTATTAAACACTACCTGATTCACCTAATCTGAGGAAGAACTAATCAAGTCTTCTATCTCAAGCAGTGCAAGCTCATTATTTTGTTAGAGAGTAAATGCTTTCAGCACTTTCAATGGGTATTTTTCTGTGTGCGTAATACCTAAAAATAATGATCAGATAACCGTGAAATTTGAAGGAAAAACATACAGAAGCTTTTTCTAATTTTTATTAGTCAGGTCCAGGGTAGTCAAGTTATAAAAATTAAATATTAACCCAATTTTATGCTTCTTAGGTAGAGAGACTGGTTTAATTTTTTTTTCCCCAATAAGTCAGAAAATTCCTTTTACCTTTTCTTTTTATGCCAAAAAAGCCTTTTAAGGATGAGAAATATACTTTGCCCCATTGCTGGATTCATGCATTTCCAAGGCAACTTTTAATTGTTTGTCACAATATTATTGGAATAAAACCAGCTCTCTGACCAAGCATGTAAATGAAGCCAAATTATTTCGTAGGACTCTTGTCTGAAAGCATTTTGTAACAGAAACTTGTTAGTAGAAACCATGTTAACCTCTAAAGTGTTGAAAACATTCCATTACAATGTGCATTTCCCTTTCCCATCCCTTAAGCATATCCTTCCACTACACCTTCACGTGTCTTCTCTGTTCTGTACTCTCCGAAGGAAACAAGGTCATGGACTTGGGGAAACCATGAAAAATAGTATTTTTAAAGTAATGTTCCAGCCTTCTGCAGAAAGGACTATGTACGTTCCCTAAAAAGTCAACTTTGCACACAGAGCATGCAGAGAGAAATGTAAAACCACGACAGTGTCTGTGCTTAGTAAGATCTGC
Organism: Limosa lapponica baueri; assembly: GCA_002844005.1. Classification (NCBI taxonomy): domain Eukaryota; kingdom Metazoa; phylum Chordata; class Aves; order Charadriiformes; family Scolopacidae; genus Limosa; species Limosa lapponica. Next base: position 470,712 of record KZ505722.1, read on the forward strand.
CCCATTGTAATCATAACAAGCTGAAAAGGTGCCAGAAAGACACTGGAAGCCTAAGAATCTCTGGAAGATTCTTAAATGAATAAAGATGTAGTTTCAGGGAAAGGCTGTAGGTAAATACTGAGAAAGGAGAGCTGAGGAAGCAAATAAGAATTAAATATTGAGACGAGAGTAGCATAGTTAAAATAGTGCAAAAAAGCAAGGTCCACTGGTTAGTGCTGATGTTGCCTTATTGGGCTTGAGAAGAAGGAAAATGAAAATTTACAATACAGCTCATCATCCATGACCTAATTATTACTGTCTGGAATAATTTGTATTTAAAGTAGGGGCCACAGAGCCACAGTGAATTTACTTAGATAAACACACAGTCACACAACATGTGCTTGGCTCTGTTTGCTATGGGATATGGCATTGTCCTATTATGTCTGTTTGTAAGATGAATTAAATTAAGCTTGAAATTGCATGAGAGAAGTCTGGCTCAGAGAAATTTTGCAAATGTTCAGACAAGAAGATGGTGGTAGAACGTATTGTGGCTTCACGTGTAAAATGGTTTGGATCAGCACAACTTCACCACAGCTGTAGGAATAAGACAGAGAATTCTTCAGCAAACAAAAGCTTTTAACTCTGTTGACCTTAGTGCTGTCTTATCTCTCTGATCGTTAATGTATATAATGAAATTTAACTGAATTACCTCATTCCTTAAAAATTTTTGGTATATTTCCCCTCTTTTGTGCTCCAGGGGTAAGTTGTTTGTAAGGCATATTTAACAGTGAAATGGACAGGTTCTGCTGGCATTCTCTGTCC